>JAGVSQ010001077.1:0-31859 GCA_022683975.1 Rhyacophila evoluta | reverse complement strand
TAACTAAATGTATAATGTTGAGTCAGGCTCGACATAGGAGCTACGGGTAAGATATAAAATATCGAGTCCAGCTCGACATAGGAGTCCAAAGAGTTAAGTTACACGAGATAAAAAATGAGAAATTTTAGAATATTGAGAGTTAATGGTAATTTATTTTTCAAAAAGTGGAAGATAAACCAAAAAAATTGGGAACCTATGGCCTAAAATAATGAAATCTAATATATATTACTAATGGCATCAGAGTGCAATAACTGGAAATATTTATTCAATGTTCTTTAGTCTTGCACATCTGTTATGATCCTTAACTAGCCAGGTCAAAGTAGCAATTGATAAGAAATAAAAACAATATATCTGAGAAAAAAAAATTGGTCAAAGTTGAATCGAAAATATGGCTTTTATTTATGAAGTAATTATTTGTTTACAGGTATAGTAAATTGCGCAACTATTGCACGTGGCATAATCGGAGCATGCAAGAGTATGCAGCTTAAAATACCTCTGGTTGTGAGGCTGGAGGGGACCAACGTGAATGAAGCTAGGCGACTGCTCAAGGAATCCAAACTACCAATCTTAGAGGCAGCAGATTTAGACAAAGCAGCTGCTCTTGCTGTCAGAAAGAACTGAGATAATAAATATATTTATTAGATTTTTTAGATTAGTATGATAGAATGTAGAAATGTCTATGTTTTAATTTTGATGTTTTTTAGACACTGTTACTATATTTTTCTATGTTATTAACTTATACATTATACAGTATTGTACAAAAGACATTAATTCCATACCTACTTGACCACAACATTATGTTCTATTCCAATACCATTAACCCTTTTTAGTTTAATAGAAATAATACAATAGTTTGTGACAATGTTTTGTTATTGATTCATATGCAATAGCATTATTCAATTGGGATAATACTACATTTAGTAGAACAGTACTTTTAAAGTTGTTTTATGAATAAGAACGTTTATATTGACCTTATTTAAATAGCATTTATTTCAGTTTGTGTACTATATTAAGTCTGCATTAACCCCAATGGTTCTCAATGCAAACTGTTCATTAATACATTTAATGAAAACAAAATAATGTTTAAATATTGTATATACATCATTTTTTATTTATATATATGTAAAGTTTTAATTACCCACAACAGTTCAAAAAATTAAATGAAATCCATCAATATTTCTGCAAGATATCATTGTTAATAAAATTGAACAGAATTTGACTTACATTCGATGCTCTCTTTATCTTCAAAAAATCGTATTTTAATATGTAGTCATTTTTTATAATATTTAATTAACTTTATTGATCTACCTAATGTGAAGGCTTACCTAAGCAAATTGTTTTTTTATGAGATTCTATTGTCAGCTAACTACTCAACCTAACCTAAAAGTAATGTTACAGGAACATTATAAATAAAATCACCTTTTTCAAGGATGTCTTCCATTAAGTATGTTATCATTGGATTCATTGGGTTTTCCTTGAACTAAAAAATGGTCTTGAAACATTAATGATGTTACATGAAGAATTGCAAAGTACCTGCCAGTGATTTCTAATTATTATTATATTATAATGGTTAGTACTCATCGAAAGTCCAAGGCGCCATAATGCATGATTGTTTGAGATAATATTAGCAAGATAAACCCTCTTATAAAAAACATACACTGTGCAAATGCAATCAGAAATCAGACTTAGAAATAAAATTATCTTTCCATATTTCAAGGAGTTTAAGAAACAGAAAAAATGCAATTTGTCAATAGCTATATCATATCTTATTACTCTTGTATCTTGTTTGTTTATGAACTTTGTATTCTATTAAATCATACTTTTATTGTTAATATAGCCTCTACATTCGCTGTTTGGGTAGGAAGTAGTGTAAAAAGTTATTTTTAGTATGTAACAATTATATAATCATTACACACATTATTTTTTATTCAAAAAAGAAATCAAATTCCTCCCAAGATCGTCAACATCATCACATCTCCGTACGAAGGAAGCAAATGATGCGTCAGAATTGGTGAATAGTTAGTTGACCGAATAGTTAGGTGTCAGACAAGGATGCTCCGTTTATATTTATTATACTACTAAGTGTGCCCTCCATCCACCCGCTCGTCATTGTAGCTGGTCTTAATCAGGTTTATCCCGGAACCTTGATATCGAGAAGTAATTTACTTTATTCAACGGGGAATGTCCCAGGAGTAAATATAAATTATGTAAAACTTAGAATGCCACACACTTTACGAAAATCAATATCACCAGACTGAGCTATAGCTGTTGCCCCTACTGCAATACTATGTGATTTGAATACCCAGATGACACTGTCATACCATAGAACTCCATCGGGGATATTCAGGGAACTATCATCAGGCTACACATAAATTTGTCTCATTAGTTATGTGAAAAAACATTGTGTGCCACCATTCCTACCCGGGTTCTGATTATCTCTTTGAGAGTGTCACCTAAAAGTATACATTACGGGAGATGGCACCTCATAAAGTGAACTCGCTATTCAAATAGAAGTAGCTGGAGCAACCTTCAATTTTATGTGAAATGTCTGAGACTTTAAAGACTGGACAGGATTAAAACCAAGTGCCGTCTGTTTAATGCATGCATTCTCCCAATGGTGCTCTACGGTTGAGAAACATGGCAAGCAACAATTGCCATATACTAGGCTTTGAGAACAGATCTTTACAGTGAATTCTGGTGAATGGTGGTATAACTTTGTTTGTAATGAGGTGATAAGTGAACGGGCTACTTAATGTGCCCACCATCCTTAATTGATTAAGATCAGGTGTAAGGACGGGGCGGGTGGATGGTGGGCACATTAGGTAGATATATATATCCTGGAAGCGGCAGGAATACTGGCGGGCAACAAAGATCCTTGGAGGCAGCATGGGATATCTGTATGCTCCACTTAGGGAGAACCATATCTTTTAAAAACAACATTCTTTGTTTCATATCAGCAGGTGAAATACATTCATGCTTAATATTTTACCCAATTTATATAGGACGAGAAATCCACCTTTTCTCCAGCAAATTTTCAAATGACCAATTAAATATCAATATGTTACATTAGTAATGAAAAATAACCAAGCTTTAAGGATTAAATATGAACTTTTATAGTAAGGTCAAGGCCAAAGAATAAACTAAAAGACATTTAAATAAATATTTAAAATCTTTTATTATGTTCTATTTTTTACATTCAAATATAACAGTAAAACTTAGCTTAATAAACAACAAAAAAATATTAAATCATACTCAGTCCGTTGCCAAAAATAATACAAATTCAATCTGGTAACTCGAGGAAGAAGTGTGTACATAAAAATCATAGCTTCTATTTTAGTCATTGAACTAAAGTTTATTTGAAGTGAATCACTTCTTCTGTGGCTAGCTTCTACAGTCAACCCTCATGTAATGCGGTCTCTATAATACAATTCAATTACCTTTACCAGTCTTCCTATGAATGAATCCAATAATAATATAGGAACGTAAATTGCATTTTTTTCTTCAGTGCTGTGATCAAAAGATTATTGATCTAAGAATGAAATGGGTTGCAATTCACTCTGCCTAGCAAAATTCAACTTCAATCTAAACTTGTCAATTTTATTGATAAAATCAAATTATCATCAATTACTGTGCAATGGAAGGAAGGTAAATACATAAATGGTTATGATCATACTTTTCGAAGAAACATAGATTATTTACCATAAATAATACTATTTATTCTGATGTTCTTACTATAATCATACACACACTTATAATATTATTTAATTGCAAATTCACTATAATAAAAATTATTACTACGTAAGAATGATAAGAGTTGGATAATTTTATTAATGTGATAAAGATAACCTGCACTAATGTGCCAAATCTGAGCAGCCAAAATAGTGAATGTGCTTCAGGTGGTAGACGGACAATTTTTTACGGAAATAAAAGTTTATTTGTTCACTTGGCAATGCACGACATATTTTGTTAACTTATAAGCCATTACAATATTATATATGTTTGTGAAAAGTTCATTTTTCATAAACCTAATGTTCTCTGTGAAAGATAACAATATTTTATACCAATGTATAATTTATATTAAGAGAATATTCAATGATTCACCATATCATACAGATTCTCACTAAATAAATGTCACATAAGTTTCATGCAGTTTCAATTTTTCATCTGAATAATGATAATCTGCCTGGTGAAGGAGGACCTCTTTGGATTCCACGTTGTACCTAAAACATCATAAGAAATGTATCACATTTACAAACAATAACTAGTTAGACCTGATAAATATATGGTATTATATTAAAAATAAATAATTTTAATAATTACTTGTTCAAATGCTGGCAGAGATGAAAGACGGCCTCTTGCTGCTACAGAGGGATTTGAAGAGAGAAGTCTTTGAGCCACTCGTTTTATATCTTCTTCCGAAACCAAATCTATAAATTTAATAAAAAATGTAACTTGCTATAATTCCCTAAATTATAATACAGGCGGTTACACATACTTAGTACATATAGTTAAAAATGGTGTGCTACTGTTTGTTGCTAAAATGTGTTATGGCTTTTGTAGAGTAAACAATTATGAGTTGACTATTTTTGACTTGAAAGACTATGAGTTGACTATTTCAATTATTTATTATAGATATGAACAATTGGGATAGTAATATGCATGAAACTTAAATTTAATATAACAACAACGTACCAATGGCATCAATGAAATATTGAGGTGGCTTCCTAGCTCCAGTGGCCAGAACTTGCCTAGCAATATCTTCAAAAACAACAGGGCGGGCTTCCAAATTCATTAAAAGCATTGACTGCAATTGGGTTTTAGCTCTCTGAAATATAAAACTAGTTGTGAGTGCTATTTAAATAATCAGTATCTTGTCAATGACAACCATTTTCCAAACCAGCCGAATTTTGCTTGGCCAGCTATTTTTTAAATACAATCATTGAAAAAAATTTAAATGTGTATATTCCTATAACGTCAACAAGAACTCATGAGTAAATTCGTACACATTAATACAAATATTGCATAAAACATAGATTACAAATCTGTTTCAATATATCCAAATATGATAAAAGCATATATCACAGGTATATAAAATTACTAATTTCTTTTTTTTCAAATTTGTGGAATGTGACTTTTTTCTACAAATTAGATGTCCATGCTTAGACTATAGTCCATTATTCCAAAATGGTAAAAATGTGTAAGTATAACATTACCACATATCGCCGCTCCCATTTCAGAATTAAAGGAGCACTTGAGAACAAATTTGAACCAATATGATTAATGTATGTGTTTCTGTGAACAGCAATATAAATAATCTTTCGGTTCTTTATAAATATAATAATTATCGAATGAGCATAAGGATTTTTTTCACCGCTGAAGTCACTTTTTTCGTAATGTTTACGTATTTTTTCTATCCTAAAAATATATGATATGATTGTAATGGGCTTACACATTTCATTGATCAATCTATCTAATATTTATATTGAAAGAAACGATTTATAAAAAATAAAAGAATGGATTTGAAAACTTGCCGCACGGAAAGGGTTAATCAGTGGCAGGACATGATTTTTTAAAAAACTAGCTAAAAAAAGCTAGGAGGATAATAGACTGCCACGTAATGTGAAAGTTACACAATATTTATTTTACCTTAAGTTCATGGCTTGAACATTCACCAGCCATAGCAACAAGTTCTTTGATAACAACATCAACAGTGTCGCCTATTCGAGCAGGGGGTGACGCAGCATGAATACAAAACAGTCCAGTGTCCCCATAAGCATGATTATATGCTGTTGCATTGTACATCCAATGATACCTGTTTAAGAGACCATTTTTTAGAATTTGAATTAAATGTAAAAAGATATATTAAGCCATGGATAAATTAATATTACAACAATGCAATGTAAGATACTTTGTTCTATTTATTAATGAACATTATAATATTAAAGATAGTATATTTCAAGGCAGATATATATATTTCATACCGATTGAGAACATTAGTGTAAAGCCGTGTGTACATTCCTTTTCCAGGACCGCCAGCAGAAAACGAGCCACCTCCACCCATCATCATATTTAAAACACACATAGCTATGAAGTCATCATCTTGGTGAGAGCATCCTAAATGACGAAACAAGACTAGCATAGAATTTTTATAGAAATAAAATGACATTTACAATTAACAAAAAATACAAATATATGCTACAAAAGTAATTACCGAAAAAAGAACATAGAATGTCTTTTTGAAATACTTAGGTGCAGAGTTTATTAAAGAGTAGCTTAATAAGTTCTTGTGTTTAGTAATATTATTTAAACTAAGACAAGACCGTTGATGAAACCAATAATACATTATCTAGGTTTGCTTTGTGGATTGTAGGCAAAGCATATGGGCAATGTAAAATAATATAATGTTCTTCAAAGTAATATATCAACCTTCTAAGCCTACTACAACATGAGAGAGTTCAGGAAGATCAGATCCTGGATAGAGTGGAATGTCGCAATCTTCCTGAAAATTTTGAAATGAAAGATTTTTTTAACAAGTCATTCAACATTTCCATAGAATCCTACCAATAATTATAAACAGGTATTAAATATTGGTATTAATATGAGATAATAAGCAGGAGTTGCTTTTATAAAAAAATACCATTGCAATGTTTCTAAGAATAAAATCGTAACATAAAATAATATTTTCATATTTTATCATGATATACATATTTCGAAATTATATTATGAAAATTTGCAAAATTTATCAAATTAATACAAAAATAAAGTAAAGTAAATAGACAGCTACCTGAACTAGCCCCCCAGTATATTTAGCAACTGAGATATCTGGATCAGTCGTTTTAACATTTCCATTAAAATCCAACCTAGACCAGCTGGGAGGCGTCTCAACAAAATATTTTTGGACTTGCTCCACTAAAGCATCATGCTCCACCTAGAAAATTTTCAAAAATAAAATTACAAATGACACACAATGTAACATTCCTGTTGAAGGTATAGCGGACTAAATTTTTTTTATAAATGATTTTTTAAAAATGTAAATCGTTAGATAGTGAATAATAATTATATCTTGGACAGTTTTAATTAAAATTTGCAAATATGTGTAGACTTATTTATAAATCGAAAGCAGATGTACATATTTTGCAGTAAGAAATCTCGAATTCAATACCACATAAACAAAAATATTATCATAGTAAACTCATGCATCTACTATTTATACTCTGCGGCCAGACTCGTGCAATAAATAATAATATGAAAAACCTGTGACAATTACTTACCCCAACACCAGCAATGACCATTCTACTCGGGGTATAGTGTTTGCTTAAATATTGGAAAAGAGAGTCTCTGTCAATTTGTTCCACATTGGCCTGGGGGCAGATTTTTGGTAGTCCTAATGTGTTATTTCTATAAGCTGCCTGAAACAAAAATACCAACTCCAATTTTAACTTTTCCATAAATAGGCATTTTTTAAAACAATTAACTCATTGTGTGCGAGTACTGGTACTGATCCATGAGTACACGTAGTGGACAAAAAAAAGCAGAAAGTAAAAAAAAACACATTTTACAAAAATCGCTCCATCTTCTAAATTATCAGTTATTTTTTTTATGAAATTTTGAATCCACACTTACTACACATTGTTGTATATCAAATCAACTGGACATGACTTTGTGAGAAACTGATGATATGAAAATTAATGTTCTAGAGACAATATCAAGAGGATAATTGTTAAAAAGTAAATGGAGAAGACTAAAGATCACACAAGAAGGACATGCCAAGTATCAATAATAATAATAATGTTTTTGTTGCAAATACCGCATGAATCATATCCATAAGCAGTGGTTCTTGTTCGGGCCTCATTGCAAGTGTCTCCAGTTCAAATCCTACAGTCTGTCGAGCAATCTGTACTTCATCAGAAGATAATACCGGGCGAAGAACTACCTCCGCTAAAACCTAGAAAGGAATGCCAAAATAATACAGAAAATTATCATACAATCAAAAATGATAAAATAAAATATCTTTAAATTAAGACAATTCTAAGAACGAATAAATACCTTGGCTATTGTTGAAAGTCCTCTACTATCAGCACTAGTAGCATACACAAAAGTATCTCTTGAAGACTGACAATCACAGATGCCACCATGTTTTTCCAACTCACTAAGGAGTCTGTCTTTATCGCCGTATTCTTCAGTAGCCTACAATAGCACAGATATTCCTTCAATACAATCAATTATTTACAACCAAGTTATACTATATCAAATGATTGAGTTTTGCATTAGAACTTTTAGCTAACCATCTTAATAGGCTAGTCCCCAGAGAGCATATAGAAACAACATATGGTAAATACGAAGTTATTTTTCACTAAGTAAATGCCGTGGTCGCGGTCTCGTGAGGCAGTAAAACTACTTGTGAATCTACAGTCATGTTATTTGATTTAGCAAAATTATTTATTTTGATACAAATATTAAGTAAATGACAACCCCAGTAAAAAAAATGAAAACTTACACCAAACGCTAGCTTCTCGAGAAAATGAGAAATTCCACTGGTATATGCCACTTCATATCTTGAACCAGAATCAATTACAACTGGAAAACAATCAATATTAGACACTCCATATCTACATAGAATTGAATGAAACCAATATTGTTTATCAGAGGAAATTTTATGATACGCCACCCTTACAAAATTAAAAAGTATTGTTGCAGTAAGATTGAATAATTGAGTCGCCCAGTTGAAAAAAGCACTCCAGATTCATGACCAACAGAAAAGGTAACATTTAGAATTCGAAATTCAGTTTAAATTACTTAATTTAATAATTGTAATTTATTAATAATTAATTATTAAACTAAGCTTTACCTTTACCTTTCCCGTTGGTCACGAATTCAGAGTGCTTCTTGCAACTTGGCGACTCAATTGTATTATTCTAATATTATTATTAAATACATCCAAGAAGAATGTGGAAGCATATAAAACCCCAAAATGTGAAAATTTATCTTGACACATTGTTCTTAACAAAAATTGTTTGTCAGCCAATTCATTATCCAGCATTAAAGTCATGCACTTTTTGATAAAAGTAACGACGCAGGTCTCAAATTAAGCCACAAAACTTTGCGCAGATACATGATTAAGTTGGCAGCACTACTTACACATAAACTCGCATAGTTGGATTTCTTAAGTAGTATGTGGGTACAGTGCAAGTAACGATTCAATTTAAACCAGCAACTATTTCTTCCAAAGGGCATGAGTGTACTTATCAACACCAAAGCGACAAGTGAAATGTCTGAATTCAATAATCAAGTCTAGATTTTTTTCAATTTTACACAGTATTTATTACAAAAATTCTTTCATAAACGCTGTTAAAATGTTCACACTCAATATTAAAATAAGTCTTCAATAATTTTTTTATTTTTTATATCATTGTTTAACTAAAAAGCCTTTCTATAGATGGTGAAACTTTAGTTAAAAGTTAAGGAATCTAGCTAAATATTAACAACACAAGTATGAAAATATTATACCTCCTACAGTGCAGAACTGTCCAAACCTCTTTTCAGTTGCAACCCTTAACCCGTTCGATAACGTAGTAACTTTAGTCTGACCAGCAGAAGAGTCCACATCAGCATATTTGGCTTGTGGTAGTCCTGGTATAGTTTCTGTGAGTGGGGGCAGTGGTGTAACGACTTCACGTGAAGGTTCGTTTACTTTCCAACCATTTGGAGCGTCTTCTGGTGATGATGCCTTACTGAACCTTCGCTTAGCCCATCTTGATACACTGGAAAGAAGTAATATAATCAGAAAAGTTTAAATTTTTTTTAGCATTTCCACTCTGACACTTAAACCCACATGTGTAAAGATTTAGTGACAGATTATTCATCAGAAATATTACTTGTCATACAATCACTCAAAACATTCAACTATAACTAAGTACTATAATTACACATTAAAATCATGTTGATATATAAGAAGCTTTGGGCTTTGAACCAAATCAATATTTATAAATGCAAGTGGTACTGTTTATATAAAATTATAATGAGAAATAAGAGTTAATCGCATAACACTCCCGATTTGTTCAAAAATATATTTCACAATAAATTGTCATCTATGTCGACTACTTATTAACCCTTATCATTACTTCTCACCATCTAACTGCAGATTATAAATATTTCTGACAGCTGACTGGAGATTCTAAATTACATCATGGTAAACTATACTATACACTCACCAATCTTTATTTTTCAATAAATTCTTTCCGGCGGATCTTAAGTCCAGTAATAAAGCCATTTCATCTAATTTATAGATTTTATATATATTATTTTGGAATTCTAATATAATTCCCACGAATATCAGATATCTTAAACCTAACCTGCATAAGATTTTTCTCCTTTTTTTTATTTGACATGTGATACCACTATAATGAAAATATAATTATTAAGAAATGGAAACTTATAAAGGAATACTTAGTATGTATGCACGCAATCAAGTTTCGGAAATAATGAAGTGCAACATTTACGCTTATTGTGTTTGTGGACGTATGTATTTTTTACAGAATTAATCTATAGAATGAATTTATGATCGATATTACCATTGTATTTCGAATAAAGTAGCATATAAACCACATTCCTTGGTAAAAAAACATGTTATATATTTTACTACGATGAATAGATAAGCATTTGTTGAACGTAAAATATAAAAGTGCAGATAGTAAAAAATCGAATAACACACTAATAATACCAAATTATATAATATTTCATGATAATTATCGTAATTATTATATAATTCATTAATATTATATAGATAATTACTGACTGTGTTATATTTACAAAATTACATTTATTGCATTTACATACACAT
This sequence comes from Rhyacophila evoluta, assembly GCA_022683975.1. Taxonomy (NCBI): domain Eukaryota; kingdom Metazoa; phylum Arthropoda; class Insecta; order Trichoptera; family Rhyacophilidae; genus Rhyacophila; species Rhyacophila evoluta. The sequence continues at coordinate 21,019 of JAGVSQ010001077.1, read as the reverse complement.
TATTTAATATTGATCTATTTTGTAAGCTAATGTTCTATGAAAGAAAGAAAAACACAAAAACTCTGGCGGTGGTAAGATGAAAACAATTAATTTTTAACTCTATTTTAGGCATTTATAAATACTTACTTGCTTGATTTTATTCATATTATTTGATAATGTGTTGTTATTTTTATTTGGTGCTTAAACATATACATATTATATAAACTAAAAACACATATTTTTTTTTCTATGATTCAAGAATTTACGCTATCAAATGTAATTTCTTTCATATGAAATTGATTGGAGAATAAATTATTTTCAATAAAGTTGTTAGGTATACGCACAAAAAATATTCAGATAAAAAAATGTTGGCAGCGATTTGGCAGTTGATATTTGAAAAATTCTTCTTTTATGTTGGTATCATGATATTGTTGCTGCGGAGGGGGGGTTGGTCGTTTCTATCGAATAGAACTTTCGATTTATAAACAAAAATCATATTATTATTTAAATAATTACACCCTTAACGATAGAAGCAATTATACCCTCAAGTATCATTAACTATTCATTAAAATTACATTTACTGTAGTATAAACAACATCCGTTATCTAGATTCAGTGGTGCACATATCGTTTCATGTCATGGCTGTCAAAAGTATTCTTGCATTCGTTGTGAAAACATGTACATTGCGACCCAAATACGGCAAGAAGACTCCGTAATTTACAAATCAGTGATATTTGCCCACTCAAATTAACAACCAATAGGTCATAGTGCCTATTAAATTTCAAAATATTCGTGACATTATTCGACGATATTTGACATATTCTAACCTAAGTAAATAAACGTCTTCATCATTATAATATTGATATTATATGACAGAAACCACAATTAAATAACTATAGTAACTTTTAAAAATATAAATATCTTTAAATTAATAACTCCAAGTGCAAGAAATCATGGAAGAATAACCTAGCACAAGGTAAACTATTTGAATTGTTACGCATAATTTAAGATCTGCATTTAAAACATTTTTTGATAAAACTATCCATAACTGCTACTGGTAATCTGAGTACCATATTCAATATAATGGGTGAAGGATGTACTTTTGATAAAGTAAGCTAAATTGGGGTTTTGTAATATTCTTATTATAATAGTTGAGATATGTGTTTTTTTTTTTAATTTTGAAGGAAAAACCTTAGGGACAATAGGGATATAAAAAAAGTGTATCTTATAATGTGTATTCATAAAAGAGGCCACCCTACATTGATTCGTTTGAGGATCAACCTGGAGGTATACTCTGTGCAAGAATTACTTTTCTATATGTTTGCTCCATAGTTGTTACAGTATTGTACTAATTAAGATACTAAAATCTAAACATTACATCTATTCACGTTATCTAAGTAACATATGTATGTATTCTAGGAACATTAAAGAAATAATTTTAATGTCATAATATAAATTTAATAAAATGAATGAGTCTTGAAGTAATATTGATCATTTTATATGGTGTAGATTTTTCTTTTTATTAAGAGTTCTAGTCTAGAGTATATTCGTTGAGAAATCGGTTTCTGAAAAAATTAATAGTTCATCATAAATTCAACTTACTTAATGTTTGATTAAAGTAGCATTAATCCATTCATAAGCTAGCCGAACATATTTTTCAAATTCCGTTGAAAATCTGGTTAATAGGTTAAAAGAATTATGAGTAGTTATCAGCCTCAACTGAATGGGGAGTTTCCTCTTTTACTAATATGTAATGTCTTAAAGATAATTATTATAAAATCCTTTACATTTTTTTCAGATTTGGGGAGTGGAGTGTTTTATTAAAGTGAACAAGTAAGTGCTTAGTGTAAAAATATTGGACAAAATGTTCCGCTACGAATCTTATGAACGTCGATTAAGGAGGCAATGCGGTGCTGCAGAGAGGAGACCCCTAAGAGTGTGCCCTACTAGTCCAACGACACCTAGCCATGATCGGTTTATACCGTGCCGTAACAACAATAACTGGCAGACAAATTTTGCATGTAAGTTTTAATATGTACTATATTTTATACTTATATTTGTTTTCTTTTATGGATATAGAAGCATATAGAGATGAAATATAATAGTATCGATTTGGATCTGAAAGAAAGCTTTATATGAGGGAAAAAATACTTTATAGTCTTGTCATCAGCTTCATTTTAGGTTAAAATATTCAAAATCTAGTCGGTATTAAATGTCTAATATTTTCAAAAAATTATTCTGCGTTAATTTTTACTTTATGTTATATCATGTGAGCTACTCTGCATGGACTTTTTCCATGACTTATATTCTTAAAAATATTTTGCACAATATTCATAGATAAAAAAATAGAAAAAGATATTTAAAAAAAAGAAATTATTCAATTTTAAAGACTTTTCTATATTGTGATTCTAAAAATAAAAGCACTTTTCAAAAGACTGAGGGTTAATGCTTTTTGCCTAAACAGGGTCGATATCAAGGTACGAAAAGTGCTTGTCATTGAGTTTTGTCCCATGTATTATCATGATAAAAAACAAATTACTTGTTATTTTACTAAAATTATTTTTTAAATGTTTTTCCGAAAAATACTATGTATTTGAGAATAGATTTGATTATTCAAGCATTTTAATTATAGTAATTAATTAATTATACTGCAGGATGATCAGTTGAATTCTCCGTTTAGTAAGTCAATGAAATGAATGTATTGGATATTAATAACAACAACTATTAAGTGAGTTAACATTTACTCGGTAGAGCTTTATATACAATATTTAAATGATGACATTAAATTAGAATTCGACATTTCGATGATTTTTGTTAATATTGATTTTTCGGTTGAATGAACACTCAGTTTAATGCATGTTCATTTATGGTGTATGTGACATTTGGCTCTTGTATTGGATGCTGCATAATACTATGGGCTATCGTTGTAGCTACTCCTTGCGGCTTACTTTTACAAATTATATTGTAGTACATAGTTTTATTTACAAGAATCACGTTAATAAGAAAAGTATATAATATGAAACTGCTCAATAAAAATATACTAAATGTGCCCACCATCCATTCGCCCCGTCTTTACGCTTTATCAGGCGAGTTCTTGATATCTAAAAGTAATCTGCTTTATTCGACGGGAATGTCCTGGGACCGAATACATATTACCCAAGACGAACGTTGCTGAGTACTCAAGTGTGCTGAAGTGAAAAAAAAGTTAATAAAGCTGTGAAAATCCTATTCTAGAAACTGTGCTATTAACATTAAGAAGCCCACGAACACGTAAAAAAATAGTGAAATATCTCTGTACTTGTGTGACTACTTTGATTTTTTCTTTTAGCACGTAATTGTACTTATATAACCCAAAAGGAAATCAGCTGTTTTCTCACAGACCGTCCGAATAGTAATAATAATAACATTGATCGAATAATCGAATTGAACAGGAGCTTTATCACGTTGTCTAGCCGCGAACGCAGACAAAAATGCAAGTCGTCCGTCTAACCGCGGTCGGAGACGCCAGTTTCATCTTACCTATTTGTGCGATTTGATTTTGTTCTTTTTAAGGAAGCTTTCGCACGAAAACGATCGACAGTCGAGGTGCATGAGGCACTCTCTGGGTTGGGTTAAGGCTTACGGATATCAATCGCATTCACTAACTGGTCTTTTATTTACACACACAGACTTTTACTGATTTTATTTCAAAAAAATACTTTTCACCGTGTTAATTCCGTAAGAAGATTTAGATTCAGTATTTTTTCTACCCATAAAAAAATCACCACTGTCGTTTCACTACCGACCGTATAACTTGTCTTTCACAGCGTCAAAATTAACTGATTATTTTTACGAGGAGGGGTTGATAGCTTGTTATTTTAGAATAAAAGGTTATTATAATAAACAAAATGTGTGCATTTATGTATCTTTATGGTTCTATCCTGGGACCCCCGATTCATGAGATCAACAAGCGTATGTTTATTTGATAAAGTTTGCTTACAATAGAAAATTATTAATATGGCCCAATAAGCTAGACGTAGAATCGGATTACGTGTTGTGACCGTACTCATCCTCTGAACCACCATGGGTACATAATATGTTGATTGATGACTGCTAAACAATTATTTAAAAAAGGCTTCAAAGGGCAGAGCATGCATTCGTATGCACTGGCGGATCATCAAATGATATAATACATTGTAGTTGTATAGAAGAATCTTTTGTGAATAATGATAAAATATTAAAATCACATCCATTTGCAGTGGATCCATCAATATGCATATTTTTTTACATTTTACTGTGCTAGTTAGAAATGGGTAGGATTGGCCATCGTGATTTAAGAAGAAAATTGGAAAATATGTATTTTTTTATATCTGCAGTGAGCTGTCTGTGTGTCAATTTATTATGCATGAGTTTGACATGAGGCCAGTGTCTATTCCGCTCAAGTTCACGGACACCCTGTGGAATAACGCCAATAACCGATAATATTTCATTTAATTTGCCGTCACCGAGCACGATTGGCCCCGACGACTGATAAATCACACCATGCGAACTCCACACTGCTTCGTCCTGCCGCCTACAATAATTATCGACACACTTATGTCAAGTAGATTAGACGAGAACAATAATTTGTACCTGTCAAAATTGGCGAATCATCAATTATTACGCCAAAGTAATATCGATGATTCGCTTTAGTCCTTATTTTTTAAATTTTATTACACGTTCAGTTTACCACGTACATGTTTCTGTAATAGATCAAATGATGCCAATAACATCAAACAAATTTCAAGCCTGCGTTTGTTGGAGTTGATACAAACACTTCAATTGATACAATCTAATCAAAATTGAAGATATATTTTGTTCGTCTGTCGTCGTTTATGTTGTAAGTAAGATTGTTTCCATTGCTACAATATGGTTGGTTACGGTATGTACCTAAGATTATATGTAACTTTTGAATTTCAGTCTTAATAATAGTGTCAAACCCGAAATAATCATCGACATAATATGTCAACTTTCAGATATTATTATATTGCTCATAGTATTGCTAAATTGCCATAGTCTTTTTTAAAAGTTTCAAACTTTGACTATCGTAGCTTAATGGCATGGGATACGCGTTGGTGTACCCATGCAAAACTTGTCCTGATCTTCTACTTTGTACCAATTGCTCACGTTGCGATGTCGTAAATCCGTTTCCGCTTCATCCAGCCACCGAGGCTGCTATCTGCTACCACAACGATCAAAAATGATCAGCCTCTTCAAAGAAATAACATTATACTTGTGGACAATATATTCAGCCGTCGGAGATGCAAAAAGAATACTCGAAAAATTATCTCGCTAATTATTTCTTCGCAATTACCGCAGCGTCTTGCATATTTTAACTCGAATGTTTTCTAGGTGTTTCAGTATTTTATTAAGTTTTTTTTATTGTTGAAATTGTACATCGTAATGCTTGAGTACGTCCTGCACGTCTCGATAATTTTGAAACGTTTTCAAATTATTTAAAAATCTCACACAAAAAAATCTCGTCTTTTCCGGATATGCGTTGTATTACCTATTCGAGTCAGCTGTTCGCTTCTTTTTTTACCAGCTGATACCTGTCATCCGAGCTATCGTCGGTACATATTTTTTGCGAATTTCGGTGAGTGGGTGAGACCAGACGTCGCGCAGAATATTGGCGTTACCCCTCTGGGGCCCCCTAGACAATTTATTCGGTTTTCTGAGGGAGGCGATGATCGTCGATCGGGTGTCATTGACTAATGACGCGCGAATAATAATTTTATTTGGAAAATAATAAAACTGGGGTCGACAACCATCGACACGTACCCGGGTGGTAATTTATTTAATTGTAACACTTTTATTTATAAATTCAACATGTAATTCCGTCACTTATTTTCAATTCAATTATTTTTTAACATTTTACGTAACGCGGATATTTCAAATTATACATTGAAAAGTCCGCAATACGTAATGTAAAAAGTCATAAAAACATATTGAAAATTTAAATAAAGAACAAGTTTTCCTAGTGAGAAAATTAAGAATAGACTTAAAAGGGGAATATATTGATTTTATTGAACATAGCCGTTGCTCTTTGTATTAGCATCACTTAAATAATTGCTTTACTTCATATTGGTATTTAACTACGCGGAAGATAAATGAGAATGCATAATAAAATAGTTGTGTCATATACGCAATTATGTTTGATTATGTCAAACTGATTTTATTTAATCACAAAATTAACTATTGATAACTGAGCGTACCAAAGTGTAGTAAACATTGAGATGTGAAAATTGTGTTGAATATTCGGGAGAAAAGGATCATACTTAAGTAATATGGTATGAATTTAAATAATATACATAATTCAAAAATTAGACGATCGCCGGTGTCCAGCGATTGGTGTAGCACAGATAAAAAAGAATTAACTCACTGAGCCTTTTTAGGGCCCGCTATAAAAAACACGTTGGAAAAACGAGACTCTTTGAGATACGCTAATGAAAATGTAGAAGAATTTTAAATTATTTATATTTCGACAGCCTGTTGCTAATTCACGCACCGTTCTCCATTAATGGCTCTGATTATTTACACTTTTGACTATTTGTAATGTCAATAATAGAGTGAGCTTTCGATTAACGCGGTGAATTCCTGAAGTATCCGTGTGCTTGCATAAAAAATCCAATACGTGCCACCTCTCTTCAGACGTATTCTTTTTGTCGTCCAGAACTTCAGGACAGAGAGGCGCGTTTTCGTAAAGCTCAATGAAATTCAATATAACATGAATTTTAAATAAATTCTACAAGAATTTCAGTTGAGACTTAATATAATGATAATATATAATTGATTTAAAACTCAAAATCATTTGAAATATGTAAACTTTCAGATCTGCTATTATGAGAGTATGTCAGAGAGTGACAGTGTACACTAATACATACAGTCTGAAGATTCAATAATCGATTAATATAAAAATAATAGTTTTTAATCAGTTTCTATTAAGCACCATCATTCGATAGTATAGACATATTCATTTGATTATGTACATATTTATTTCATAATTATGCTAGTAAATGCTGGCAGTGTATTTTCAAAGACAAACTATATGAATTTGATATATTTTACATATGTATTTATAACTCGGTTTTCGTTTTTCAGCATGAGTGAAATTGGTAAAAATTGTATATTATTTAGAAGTTCGTTTTGATAATCTTATATTTAAATCTGAGAAATGTGTTTGAGAAACATTTTTTGTGTATTATTTGTATGGATATAGGCTAAAATGCAAAAAGATGAATATCGGGCAACGACTATCAATCTATTTTAGTGCGAAGCTATTATATAGACAGTCTTTGAATTCATCTTAATCGATTCATAGTTTTCTAAGCATGTTATCAATGTTTCGCCGTGTAATGTTAATGGATTCTCTTAATTTTTTTTTGTACTGTTTTTTTTTTTTTTGAGCAATCGGCTAATTTTTGTCTGGCAAGCTGTATTTCCTTGTTCGACGATGCAGAAAGTTCACAAAGTTTAGTTGGAAGTTTGGTTCGCGATACCATCATTACAATGCACATCAACAGCTTTTGCTCAAAGTGCATTTTTTATGCCGAAATTGTTCGGCAGTTAATGCCATCGACTCATGGATAGTAATAATCACCGTATGTACAGTTGCAGAAGACGATAGATTATTTTTATCAAATCGTATCTGCTTCAGGATAACTGCCGAAACAAAATTTTATTAAATATTTTACAAGGTAATCGAGGTTACATTGGGTAGTATTGATTAGTTTAATTCGATCATTTGGATTGTTTTTAACCATCTATAGGCGGCACATCATATTATTTTTAAGGAAACCGATGAAATCGTGTCTACCCTGGTTTTCTTCAGTACATTACCATTCATTAATATGCTGGAATATATATTTTCTGTTCTATTTGCCCATCTCGAATATTTAAAATGACGTCAAATGTGCTTGCACGATATGTTTTTACGAAAAAACTTTGCTATTCGAAAGTTTAAGCTATTTTATAATTGTAAATATGATTAAGGATCTCTAACCAGTTCTCACAAGTCCGGTGTTTCTAGATATTTCTAACAATTTTCCTGAATCAGTCGTTGACGACTTCATTATCATAATAAGTGACTTCATTTTCACTTATATCCGTCTGTGATAATACGGATAATATCATATCATGTCTGTTATTTGGATTATATCAATGCTCATTTAACGTGTAGCTAACTAGTCCATCAATAACACAATGAGGCATAGATTGTACATACGATAGATTATAATATCATTAAAAACAAATTGTATTTAGGTATATTTTTGACAGTTTTTTACGCACGTGACTAAGAAAATATGGGTACATTCAGTTTTGAATAAATGTTTCAATTCAAACATACATGTGATGCTGCTAGAATACTATACTTAATTAGATTTGCCAATGTAATCTAACGCAATTCACACGACGCCAGAATCAATATTTGTTTTCACTTTACATCGCATTTTTCCTGCTGACATTACAGGTGGCATTATAAATTAATAAATGGTTAAAACATTACGGTGATTAAAATAGCATTACCTCAAAATGTATTATTTTTTTGTCTGTAATATTTGAATTTACATTTGCATCTAGTAATTCTTAAAATGTAGTGCAAGCCATCCATTGAGATACGTTTTAATTCGTCTAACTATGTAATTATTACGAATACAAATCACCTGGAGCATCGTGTTACTGCTTAGTTTGAATTACCTGGCGTAGACAATAGTGATTTGATACGATACCTGTACACTGACTAATTTTATTTATCCCTGAGAATGAAAATCTACCAGATTCACACGTTCGCTATTGACATTGTGCACGTACCTTACTCGTGTCATAACGATTGTTAAGTCAGCTTTTCAGCTTCTCGGATTTGCTTACTGGTTCCAGAAATGCTAGATGTGCAATTTATTTCACGGAGTGTCCATTTTATTTGTCATTTAATATAATTAATTTGACCAGGAATGAACTTTATATAGCTAATTTTCTTTGCACTACACGAGATTGGTTTGTCACTATCAACGTAATAATTCCACGCTTGATATGCCTCGTTTTATGCGTGAAAAAAGGGTCGAACTTATGTCTTTATTTTGCCTCTTGGTTTATTATTTCCATTGTGGAATAAGATTACCTTGACAGTTTTGAGTAAGAATTGATAGACTATAATTGAATCTTCTCATTTTTAATCATTTCTTCTTCAGGTAAGGCATATAAATATTGTAAATTGTGACAGTTTATTAGAATGGACGTTGGTCTAGTTTTGGACAGTATAATATATCCACTCGCGTCAGATATTCGGGATATCAAATAAAGCAAAGTAATATAAACGACATTTATTTTACATTTTTCATTAAATTATAATCGAATTCCAGCGATAATATGATATAGAAGTGTGCGAAAGTCGTTGTGGTTCTTAAACGACTCTTGTCGATTGCATTATGATATCATATCATCGGTCACCATGTGTTTTTTGGCTCGTGTTGCCACAGCTGTTTTAGACATAAGCACACCGATTCATCAACTGTGGGTTCGTCAACTGTCATACTATTTCTCTCCGTCAGTCAATATAATTATGCGTTATTTGAATAATTAATAATGTACTATAATAATACCAAAATTGACGGATGATGCTTGCCTATTTATAAAGATGAATAAATAGTTTTATTCGCCGATATTATTTTTTAGCGGTTAAACTCATGTGGTATATATTTAGAAGCACGTGATTCCCGCTGATCGAGGGCAGACATCGCTACACCCACATTTCTCATGTCAATGCAAATAATATTAATATCATATTCATTCAGAGATAGGAAATGGGTTCTAATTGCACTGACAAAAAAGTTCTAAGAGAATCTGTCTTGCTTCCTACAATTTTCGATTGTTCATTAGTGAAGACCTACGATGTGTGTATGACACACAACATTTTATTACAAAACGTTATATTGTGGTTTAGACGTGTGTGCTTAAATCGGAATCATTTAGCTTAATAATAATTTACAAATATCTTAGTAATTCGGATACTGACAAAATAATTAGTTTTCTTGATTTAGACATTGTATTATAGAAGCATATATAAGTATTATATAATAGTAGAATCTCAGTATTTCGTAACTTTTGCTATTTTCTCTTTCCCTATTCAGTATCGCGATGTTCAGAAATAAAACAATGTCCACTGTACATAATATTATATTAAAAGAGGCATCTGAGAATTATTTCAGCGCAGCTTAGCTTATAAAAGTATTTTGGTAGGATTTCGTATTTTATATAATAATAGCACACAGTGCAAAGTAAATCAAATGTCTTGAATTTACTCGGTGGGTGCTATTTGCTTACAATAGTAAATTATTTTAGAATTTATGTATTGCCTATCCATTTTCTTTATGGAAAACCAAAACGACAATATGCAGTGGCGTAGCTACCGAGTAGCGGTTGGAGCATTTTGCTCTAGGCGCACGAATTATGGAGGACGCAAGTAACTGAGAAAGCTAAGCTAAAAAAACGCGAAACCGTATTTTTGGAAGGAACTAAAAAGGGGGTGCCACGATTTTACTTTCTATTAACGTTCCAGGGCGCTGAATATGTAGCTACGCCACTGATACTATGCCGTTTGGATCGTGGAATGCGAATAGAATTGAATACGAGAATAATGATTTTGGTTATAGATCTTCAGCTGTACTGAACGTTTACAAGTTGGTAATTTTTATTAGTTAACATTTATCGCTCTCGTGGCATTATATAGTGCTGTTGGTGACCATGCTTTTTTCACTCCGTTGACACAATCTCTAAAATAGGTATAGTGAGCGTGGCCTCTCATCCCACCGAGATTAACCTTTCGATTAAGTTTCAAAACCCGAAGAGGCAAATGTGGATAATAATGTTTCTTCTGTAAATCCTACATGCTCAATGAGATATATTACACGGACAAAATTCATTCATATTAAATTGCCTTACATTCATCGATTCGGTAAAGTTTTAATATGAAATATTAGATTGGGGATTAGGGCAGATTTCAATTTTAGCAAGACTTTATTCATGAGAATCGATCCAATTCTAAATAGATATATACTTTGAAATTGTTTTGCTGTCATACTGTGTTTCATTTAATCCCGTTTGTATTCTATATGTATAGTTATGCTAAAAGTTTTATGTTATTATTTGATATGGAAATAAATGACGGACAATATAAACAATTATTATTTATAAATACTGTTGTGATTGTTTGAATTCCGCTTAAATAACTATTTCCAATATATCGACTTTAATTAGTCAAGCACAAAGGGTAAATAAATATATTTAATTTTTACATATTTAGGGTTATGTTAATTGGTTTTTAATGACATATCCCCTGTTACGTTGTGTAAAGTTTTGTAGCAAAATATTTATATCGATTATAGTATCTATAATAGGTAGATCGATCACTTTTAACCCTACTGTGTGAAATATTGTAATTTTCGTTCAGGTAAAGTATGCATAATACATTATACATACAACTTAAATTGTTTAACTTTTAATTTCTCTTCATAATATATTTATTCCGGGTTTTGCCGACAGAAGGTGTTTTCATGGGGAGTATTTAAAATCTAAAGGCCAAATTTTCAACCATTGTAAGCATCGTCACTCGGCCCATTTTGATAGACTGCTAAAATATGTTATGTTTCAAGTTTCCCAACACTTGACAACACATTAAACCTAAGGAAATTATGCCTTTTAATGTAACAGTATCTCAGTCTTTCGCAGTCTCAATCCTCACTTACCTTACACACTGAATGAAAGCTTTCAAAGTAATGTCCTTTAGAAACTTTACGTAATCAAATGAAATACATATAATTTGTGAATGCCCGTTAGAAATTATGTTCAGCAATCAGCTGTTTTCGAGGGGCGACGACGACACGATTGTGCAGATTCCGTGGAAGAATTTTGCCAAATTTATTTTATTACTCATGTTCCAGTGTAACTATACACCTAGCGATCGGCATCAAATCCGGCGGCCGCAAAATTCGTACTCGATCAGCTGAGCTGTGCGTTTTCATTGAACTCAAAGGTGCTTGTACTCGTCAGGTTTCGCGGCGGTCGCCACGGCGAAAACGACAATGACTGCATTGGCCATTATAAAATTTATTGATGAGGGTAATCAACTCTCAAACCAAGGTCGCTTTCAAATACCTCACATACTTGCGTGGATGCACTGTGGGTATAGGTCTCACGGTGCTACAATCAAGTACGCCCTTAATGGTTTTTAATTCATATCTAAATATATTTCAAGCCAATTTTTGTATTGCTGTAAAGCTTTTTCTGAGTTTAATAAGTTTCTTGCATTCGTTAAATGGTATAAATACAGTAAGTGGGAATATTAAGATAATTGATTCTAATGATACTAATGTGTAGTGTTATGATAATTTGTGTCTAATTAGCCAAAACACCACTTCAGATTGAAAGGGATTCAGGAAAACTGAATACCTGTCGGCAGTGTCATTACTGACTTAATCACTTACGTTAGTCTCAGGTAGCTTTAACGCTATGCTTTTACGATAATGTCATTCGGAAGCATTTCACTTTCGAAAGGTTCGGCAATAATTGTTTTCTACTATCACAACATTCCGGTGTAGGGGAAACAAATAATGTATTCTTTAATCGGTTTTATTATTATTTAACGTTACAATACTAAATAGTTGATACTGTGACGCACCAAATGGTATCTGTTTGCAATAAGTATGCAAGTCATGTTTTTGTACTCAGCTTGTATGCCATATTTCATTCGTTACAGATGTTTGTATTCAATTGCACAACGGTCCTCATAAATATCTAATCTAAAAAGCTTCCCATCGTCCACTGCATTTTTATAAATACACTACCTTTTGCCCCACGACAGAGAGAAAACGGATCAGTGGCGTAGCTACCGAAGAGACGTTTGTTGGAGTAGGCTTGTCCAGGTTCTCGAATCGATCAATTAAACGTATCACACAAGGGGTAAACGACAAAATCACTCAGAACAAACATTTATCATACTTATCGCTGTTTTACAATGGGTGACCTTACCTATTCTATTATCTCCGCTATTTAAATATTTTGAAGTTGAGTAAATGCGTATGGCCACATGTCTGTGTGATCTTAATCTACAATCACATGGAAAATATTATATTCGTGGATGGACGCCTCCTTTTCCTCCGTACATCGCGTCCCCACATACTCACATCATTCGGCCGTTTTATCGATTCGGTGACGTCTAGATCTACTTTTTAAACCCTTTTTATATGTTGGGCACCACTGGATGACTGCATTTTTCCTGTAATTTCAATATGACGATTTGTGTTTTGTGTTTGTACCGTATGTCAGGATATGATTATTTTCTGAATCATCCCCGGTGTGAAAATTAGGTTATTGAGGAAAGCTTTAAAATTCATTCTTTGTGTGAATAGCCGCCAACAGTGACCATTTTATAAAACACCTACGTGGCGCAAAATATATGATTACGTTATGTTGTTCACCTGTGTATAATATGTAATAATACAGTCTGTTTGCGAAAACATTTTGCATGGGTGTGCTCGCTCGTCTATGGAGTGTCGCAGACTCAATTATATGCCTTCCGTTAGTTAATGCTAAATATACGCGGTGACTGCCGCCCAATGGAGATGACTATTTACGTACATGCTGCACCATTGGAGACGAAGGCGCGGTTGGCATTCCGTTCGAGGGCTGATACCCAGGAGCGAAGCCAATTACGTCAACCGGGAATATACGAATTTTCCGAGGCGTATTCATTTCAAATATGTTGTTGTTAGTTCACGTAAATCAGTTGATTGCGAAGGTATGTGTCCGTTGACTTGAAGCTACGCGGGTGGTAAATGATTCCTTCAAAAAGTGAAGAATTTACTTATCCGGGCTGATTAACTCTAGTGCGATCTATTGAATTTTCATAGTTCAATAACTCATCAAACTCAACTACAGTACAGTATACTCAACTCAGATAAAAAATATTCTATATGTATATATCGTAACAACTGGGTTCAGAAATTATATCGCGTGCAATGTAATCAACACAAACAAAAAATAAACATTCAGTATACAAATTGGATTAATGCGTGCATCTAAAAAGTGTTTTTATTTTAATTCAAATGTACAAATTTAGACCAAGAGTATTGATTTATCTTTGACGTTGTAAAATTATCTTCATTTTGATAACAATGATGGTGAGCCGTATCATATGATTTAGAGATTTCTGCTTAAACATTTTTTCGGTCGATTTAACAGACCTGTATTTACCGCGATCTATAGCAATATTAGGAGCGTTTTCATGGCGTAGTGTCGGAATCATTGTACAGAAATTTTTATAATATTCTCGCTGAAAGTTTAGAGGCCCGAGTGGGTAAAATGAGTGGTGATGATGCGGACTATTCCAAACTACGTGTTTCCTAGCCACACGGACTAGATGTTAGGCAGCTAACGTATTTATTACCTATGCCAATATTATGTATTAGATTTAATGTGAAACATTCTGATTATACTCCGATTTTCTTCCGACTCCGTTCACCATCAAGCAGATGTGAGTGCGATACGTTTTGAATGTCACACTACAAGTTAGAATATCGATAGTTGGTAATCATATCTTTTTATGTGTGAAGCTAACAACCAATGCTCGAAAAAATAATTAAAAAGGATTGGTAACACAAAATTCACACATTTAATTGCATAATATGTTAGACCTTTACCAGGACAACGTGCACTGTATTGTGAATGGATAGATAGATATCTTGCATCTGAATACACATGAACATGTGGAATGCGTAACGGCGGCATTGGTTCAGATAAATTTGATTGTAGCTCAGTGCACGCGTTTATCATCTGAATACATTGGTTGATATGAATTCAACAATACTTTGAATAAATATATTTTGTATTTTTGATCATAATTTAAAAATATAATATATGCGTTTTAAATGACCAAACTGTATTTCTTCGTGACAGAATTAGCAAAATAGCAATAATGGAGTTCTAGATGAAAGGGAAAGTATTTTTTTGCCATAACTTGATTTTTTGACAATTATAATCTAATTCAATGTCCACGTCATAATTATGTAAAACATTATTTTATTCTCTCGTTGTCTTTCTTTTAACTTTTAATAGACCGTGCAGGCGGTGAATATTTTGTATATACACAATAATAATACTAACCATAGCACCATTCACATCTTATATTTTTGTGTGGTAGTTGTTTTTCTGTCTGCATAAATATTTGCGGTAATGGTTTCAAGTACTTATCTAGTCTATCAGATAATCTTTATGCTTTCGAACCGTCCGGATGTGGGACATTAAAAGATTTTTTATCTGTAAATCGTTACCTCAATATGTTTGTTATATGAATACATGTGCATATTAATCTCTTCATCTGCTGTACAAACAATTCCAATTCGTTGTGGTGAATAAGAGGTTCAATATTTTCACTGTAACATATTGATAGCATATATGCGTGTGTGAAATATTGTTTTCGTGTCGTTTTCGCTAATGTCTAATATCTATTAGATTAAAAAAAGTCCAGTTCGGCCAACACGGTTCAAGAATTTCGGCATATTTTTTATTTACGTTTAAAATCAAATCAAATAAAATGCATTTAATAATAGAGAAGACTGCTTCGAATCGCAGCGACGCTGAATTCAGGACGTTGCTTGCGTAATGTTCTAAATAATAAATTGTAATTTATTAAAATATTGCAAGGATCACCCGGGAGACGTGGACTTTTGGATGTAAATTTTCGATACATTTGAAATTTATGTATATGCCCTAGTGGTCAATAAAACAGGTCAAGTTCGACCGGACGGATGTGCATTTGTTTGTAAATACAAGTGTACTCGTATGTTGTATATTGACTGATATATTCATAATATTTTATGGTAATTTAATTCGTTTGTTTGGTAATGTTCTAAAAACCTCTATTATTACGTATTTAAAGTGTAATCGAAAGATTTGTTTGTTTAGCTGCGATCGAATGGATTAATAAATGATTGCATCCCTTATCAATGGTTTTGCGTGTATGTATATTCAAAAACTGCATTGTTTTTTACCAGTAGCCTCACCGAGACCAGAGGGTGATTACATTTATTAATCGTGCTTAGTTAATTATCCAAACGTTTTTAGCGTGCATCGCCAGACGCAGGAAGTTAATTACACTAAATTTTCAAATTCATAATAAAAATATGCATTTTTTTTTTTCTATATTTCGCTATGTAAACTGTAAACGATACGCTTAATCAAGCAAAGCAGAATCGCCCCTGGTTGAATGTAAATCACTTCACATATGATAAATGATTCAATACGTATTAATTTGATTGTATTCATGCGTGTAAAAATAGCGGTCAAGGACGGTGGACGGTTCTCTAGATTATGTGTTACTGACGGAATTGTTAAAATTCGAATTTTAACGAAACAGAGATAGTCACGACCAAAGTTAAGCTCGCCTTTTACGAAGAAATTGATGAAGGTTATTATTAGTTAAGAAGGAATTATCGGTTAACTATTTGCCCGTAAGCTATTTGCTAAAATTCCTTATCGTCGGTTTTGAAGAGGATCGGGCGGTGGATTATCATCACTATATGTGCTTCTAACGTTATCTTGCAACTTTGTTTGCTTTGCTATAAGTAATTTAATTTAGCTTCATAAAATTAATTTATTAAGTGTAAGTAACATTTCATATGAGCAATTTTTACGGAGTCAACATTTAATTTCGACTTATTTTCCGACTGCGTGTTATCCTATTAATGTATTTTTTACTCAGACATGATCAAGAGCCAGAACCAGGATCTTAAATTATACTCATTTATTGAAAAACTGCGTAAAATGAGCCACGTAGATATATGAGATATATGAGATATAAAAGACAACTGTTTAAATTTTCATTCGTTTTAGATTTTATATTAATAAAGTAATAAAGATAGTATATTAATGCTCAGAGAAATTTCGTCCACTATTATAATAACTCAAATTACTAAAATGACTGCTTTATTTACAGGCTATTATACCTGTTGGGAAAAATAGTGCTTCAAAAGTTTATAGTAATTATTGGGGGGGAAAACATAGTTGAGTTTATTTTTAAATTGCAGAATACTCGATGTTGCGTCAAAATCATACTTGAATTCTGTTTTCTCTCCGGTTAATTTGAATGGCTGATATTTATAACGCATCTTTTATTGTCGAACGTTAATATAATAAGTGACTGAAACGTCTTTCCACTTCCTTTAGTTTAATATCGATTTGAAGTTTTATCGAAATGCCATTATAATTTTAAAATATCTCGCAATCAGTGCTGATTGCATTATAAAAATTGACCGAATGACAATGAATACGTACACTTGTTTAATAAATTCAACAAAATATTACATTGTGTATGAGTTGTCTATTCTTGAAAATGAAACACCGTGTACAGTACCGCATGGCCGCAAGTATAATTTAAATCACATTTCTAGTTTAAAATATATTATTTTAAATGATTCAACTTTTAATATGTTTTTCAATGTTCTTCCGAGAATATTATGTTATATAAGAGATGTTAACTGCAATTCTTGATAGGTGCATGTGGTATCTCGGGTCGTGGCCCATGAACTTCCAGAATTATTTTTATCTGTTGATACGTCCGAAATACAACATAATTGCATTTTATAAAGTGAAATGTGTAAATTCTATGATATAAGTAAGTATATTATAATACATATTTCCTTCAAAAGATTATGTACATGTGTTAGAGATTACTTATTAATAAGTTGTATATAGATTTTATTGACGCGTTTCAAAGATTCCTTGACCATATTATTGAAACGTATGAGAGGCACAAAATATATGCAACTCTTAAAAAATTAATGGCATTGTAAGTATTTCCGACTAGTAAGTTTCCAACTATATTATACGTTGTTTTATTTTTTGTGTATTTGGTAACCGCTATTTTAGCACAAATATATAATATTCCACTTGTTTGAAATATTTGACCGGCCACGTTCGAGGACATTGATTATAAAAAAAGATAAAAATGTATCTATCGCTCGAATATTATTACGGTTGCATAATAATCAATAAATCGAACGACGTGTTCGATTTTCAAATTCCGCGTTCGGTCCGAGTTCGTTCACATCACATCCTCCCGCGGGAACCGGACCGGACGTTCGTTTTTTGAATTATTTTATTTCCTTCCCATATGAGAAAGTGACACTTCCTCTGCACACGTGACTGGGAGAGTCAATGTGAATCCCAATTTCATTTTTTTAAATTTCATTCCATGCAAACGCTAAAAATATCCAGAGATTTGGTCCGAACTATTACCCTACACGTTCCATATTTAAAATATTGACTGCTACCTATAATTAAATCGGAGAATTAATTTAAAATCATATAAAATCGCTTACTCTCTCGAAAAGTATATGACATAATAGGATCTGGCTGAAAGTAATACCCATCTTACATGTAGGTATAAATATACTTTTATGTTAGCGTATATTTATTTATATAGTTAAGTTAGAAAAGTGTGGCGTGAAAGTATGAAGTAAACTCTTCGGAGTTGGAATTGAAGTTCTTCCGCACGATGACCTTTTCCGATAGAGAAAGTGATTATTAGTACTTAAAAGCTATAAAATTTGTAAGTTTATGTTTCTTTTATGTTGTATTGTAATGCAACTTCACTGTTTTATAGTCTGAGAAAAGGTGTCTCTTATAACTTTCGTGTTGTAGTTTGTTATTACGATTTGTCGCCGTATATACCACAAATTCATATATGCATCTCACCGCTCGTGTATAATAATTGCTTAGCATTAATCAATTGATTGTTTGAAACACGTACGCAATCTTGTAACGGGGGGTAGCATAAGTTGAGGGCTTTAGGCTACTCCAGACGATGTTTCAATGAATTTATACAGTCATTAATGTGGTTTAGACAGATTTGCCCACACTGAATCGTTTTTTGATTACTCAATGTGTTGGAAATGCATTTACAAAAAAAGATTTACCTGGAGTGTGGCGGCCCACATGATCCACCTCGGAGAGGAGATGACGGTTTTCTTTTTATGCGATAAGCTGTGCATGATGTAAGACATATCGAAAATAATTTCACCTATCGCATGGACGTGTAATTTCGATATACAAACTACGTCTCTTCAGATGTCCAAATATCATCTGTATTGTGGAACTAAATTCGTGCAAAATAATATGAGATTAGTTACAGCAAAAAAGAAAATCTTCAAAGTTTCATGAATGACAATGTGAAAGTGCCCGGCAGAACGTATTCGAAAACATATAGTGAGTTTTTTTTTACTGAAATATTTTATGAAAGCTCACGAAGCTCGTACGCTACTGAATTTGATTGTTTATTTCGTCAGCTGTTACTAAGTAGAACCGCATAAGGATAACTTATATCCGTTTTATCCACGAATTATATTGTCTATTAGCTCCGGCGACGTGATTCGTTCGTTTTTTTTCTAATGCAAGGAACTGCATCTGTAAAATTATTTTTGCCGCAAGTTCATGGTCTAAGGAAACCGCGACGAAAGATGAACATTCTTTTCAAGAGGTTCTGTCGGTTTGTCTACCGTTATGTCATCCCGTGTACTGCATAAGTTCCTTGGCGCGTATCCAGCCGGCGAACGGAGACTTGTATAAAATTATATTTGATATTATTATTCCTTTGTGAATTTCGGACGCAATCAATGAATGGATATTTTTTATCAATGTCAAGTTTATCCTTCCATAAAATGAAAGTTGCCAGTGTTAGGGAAAATATTGGGTCTGCACTATCGACGAGCAATTCAACATATTAATTAATATTAACATCACTTTGACCCTTATTAATAGATCATCAGGTAGTTACAAACATCTTCGCTTATTAATCAGAATAAAATTTTCTCTCGATATATTAATAATATTATATGTTGTTACCCAGGTAGACTGAATGAATTTTAGATTAATTCCTCCTGTTTAACCTTACCAGCTCCTTATGTGCATCAATTTAATCAACACGACGAATCCATGACTATCACCTACCATGTCAGAGCATATCAGCGTCCTAATTAATCGCATATGTAGAAATTAAACTGCTTTATAGCTTAGAATCCCACTGCATATTCTGAATTTGTAAAAAAAAACATGTTACCGAATTGTCATTTATTTATATAGTCTACTAAGAGTTGGTAATATAAATCGGCTTTATACTATTATGTGTCAGTATAATTAAATACAGTTTAAATTATAAATATAAGTGTATATATACGAACTGTTTTTATAGTAAGACTTTTGAATTGAATGTAGTATAATTGACCAAGAAGTGTTTTATTCTGGTTTTTCATCCGTTGAATTTCACAGGTATTACGTAGATTTATCGCAACGTGTCACATTCCATATTATCGATTCTGTCGTAGAATCCAGGCTGCAAACCGACCGACATTGCAACGCGTTACGTTTAGCGTAGCAACACAGCTGATGGCCGCAAAAACAAATTGGTCGTCCGAAGCTTTAACAGCTGATTTAAAAAAGCTGTGCTGTCAAAATGACCGTGAATTGGATCGGCGCATACAAAAGAAAACCAACTAACAATGTGGAAAAAGTAAACGCAAACTCAGAGTTTTTATAACATCAATTAATAACATCGAAAGGATCAATACTTTTTTTATAACCGCGAATAGGGAATAACCAAAAAGTTTCGAGAATGTTAGTAAGAGGGAGTTTCTATTTTTTCTTAAGTTAATAATTTTCATGAATTGGAAAATTGGAAATATTCCGTTGTTCAAATCATGAATCATATCCAATCACGATTCTATTAATTTGTTTTAAATTTTACCAAATACGAATCCATCTGTTGCAGCAAGGTAACGGTCGAGTATATTAATATATAGTAGAAGTATATTAATATAAAAAAAAACCGACACAGATGGGGATTCGAACCCACATTCCCTGGATCGTTAGGCGCGCACGCTACCAACTACGCTACCGGGGAGACAAAAAAATCCAAAAATTCAGGACTGGTTGCCTATTAGGTTGATTAATTGTCTGACAAACAATTCTCGTAAAA
>JAGVSQ010001076.1:6822-31863 GCA_022683975.1 Rhyacophila evoluta | reverse complement strand
AGTGTGTAGATCCATATGCTCCACGTTGGGAGCGAACATGGTTTAAAAAAAAAATTAACAATAAAAATATTATTATATTCTTTCACCTGCGGCAATTTGATTTAAATAAATTATTCGATAACCGTTCACGCTTGGCGCGTATGAGACTACGAGAGAACTGAACCGGCAGTAAAGATTTATATGCAAAGAGAAAACCAAAACATTTGTTAATTTTAAAGGAACGGCTGGCTATCCACGGACATTTTGAGAGATTATATTATTATTATATAAGAATTGTTAATATGTTTGTTTGTCAAAAACATCCTACTTCCTGTGTTTTCAATAATGACTACTTATAGGTATTTAAACATTGATTATTTAGATTTGAGTATACGGATCGAGTCGATGGTCCCTCGTCGCGGTGCTCACCAGCCCGCTGTTAGTTCCGGTCGATTAGATAAAATGTATGAATTCTATCATTCGAAACTCAATAAACGTCGACTCATTGATTAGATCTGGAAAATGTCAATTAATAATACGTATAACATTTGATAATAATTAAAAATAGATGTCTGGTATTTTGCACAGGAACATTTGATTTTTGAAGTTGTGAGGATGTAGTTTTGTATATTTTAGACAACTATTGGTGTACGATTAAAAACATTCATACATGTCACCGTGCGAGATTAATGAATGTAGTCGATGAAAGTAGACGTTTTATCGTGGTAACTTTTTTTTTTAATTTTATGGACAACTGACTACAGGTCAGTTGAAATTTTTATGCGGATATATATGCCTCACCGGTGTATAGATCTATACACGTATACGGCGGAAGATTCTCTGCCTTGCAGTCAAATCCAATTTTATTACGTTAAAAAAAACATAATTTCACTATAATGTTGGTGGTGGTATATGCGGTAAAGATTCAAAATAAAACATAGAAAAGCCACAGAGCATAACTTTTTTGGTGAGATTGTAAACTCATAGAGTTTGAGCCTTAAACCTTAACCTTAAAACCTATCACACCTGTTCACGTCGGTTTAGTTGTTCTGAACGCGCACTCATTTTTAATATTATTTTGAAAGATACGGTGAATACTACAATATATAAGTTCTTGCGCTGTTGAAAAGTCTCGTGTTCACTTATTAAGTACCCATCAAAAGTAATAAGTATAACTTTTGTATAAATCCAGCCTATCGGTTGTTAAAGTGTTTGTGACGTTCCAAGTCTGTAAATCTTCACTCGGTAAAGTTTTGCGAAACGCTTACGTCGCGTCGTATCGTTTCATATTGATTTAACTCCCCCCATAACACTTTTATGTACAATTGAGGTGGCCAAATGTCATGAATTCGATGGGTTCGTACAGTCACATTTTTTCAGAAATTGACCCTCTTTTTCATGTAAATGTATTCCATTAACCGAAGCTTTTAAGTGTAAAAGACACTACTCGCCTTACGGGCTCCTCGTTGTCCATTCCATTCTCATGTACGTATATATTCGGCCTCTGCCGGTTCTTTGCGGATGTCCTCCATGCTCGGATTTTTTTCATTTAATCGATATTTACTAGCATTCGTGGTGTAAGGTTAGTTAATTTTCTCGTCTGATCGCAATTCAATGTACGCTTCATTATTTTTATCGGATATGTCGAAGATTTTCTTTTATGTTCACAATTAAATTGGACCAACCTGTCAGCTCTGCAACTTCGCCCTTATGTCAACTTCTTGGGATTCGAGCCTAATTCCGTCGTTTATTGATTCGATATTGTATTATTCACATTAATGAATCGTTACAATAACACGGTCTCTAATTAGATGGAAATTTACTTTGAGTCGATAAAACGCCTTTACCTTTTAATTATTGCATTGAGAGTTACTGCAGTGAAGAAATGGATAAGGAATGTCGGAGGCTTCGTTGAACGTTGGTCACCCGAACGGCCATACCCCCCTATACAGGTTTATTTACTCGCTTAGCCACTTGTCCGAGTTTAGGATTTAGACTAAACGTTATTATTACGCTTATCGTATTCCCTTATTGCGTTCGTTATTAATTATGCAGAACGCGGTGAGAGCTTCGTCCACTGCGTTGTTTTATTCGGCGTACATAATACATGCGTAGGTTTACCTTTTCAAAGTTAAATGCTGACGACACATCGGTGACGGTGTGTACTAGATACCTTTTCACTCCCCGATGAGTTTGACCTTTCAACAGGATTTCGTCTCGGCACTGTTTTTTAAGATTCAATTTAAAAACTACACTAGTTTATACAACAGTCAGCTACCTACACGGTAAGTACTGGTCGGCGTATGATCGCCGTACGTTATTTAATTTATCTATACATATAACTTACGAAAAAGAAGCAGCCAAGTGTTCGTGCAATACGAATATTATGGTGATGAAATTGACAGCCGGATTATATAAGCAATAAATATTAGTATGTATACGGAATATTTGGCCTCTTTATTTTACTGTCATTATTTTATACAATTTGTTGTATTTTCATAATATATTGAATATATTGCATGCGTTGTTGTACTGAATGAATATTTTTGCGGGCCATAAAATATAATACAATATTTTAAAATCGACACAGACAGGCAGGTGTTTTCCCCATAACGTGTTTCTCTTCCGGGAATAAAATGTTTTGAATATTTGCAAATTGACCGTACTCCGCGTATTATATGATCGGCCATCTTGACAGCCAGTGATTTGTGCCCTTTTAACTATTATCATCACGTATCATCATTTAGTCACAGTGTATAGGTTCTTATCCTCAATACTTAATCACGATCGGTTACTCGCCTTCGGTAGAAACGTATTTTTAGTGTATCGCCGCATACTCTTTTTTTTGCTCTATTCGCCGACATCGATGCTAGCGAAATATCTGATAGTGCGTGATTTATTTTACGCGTTTGGCCCAAATTTAAACTATACATAATATAAATTTATCCCGATATCCACGTAAATGTCTACCGACGCAAGTATCCGACATTATCAAAAAACTTGAAATCGCTCTGGCCGAGAAACTTTCTAATCTGGCTCGAAAGCTCCCCAGTATTTCCGCCGAACTTATTAAGAACTGTGTAATGCATATTTAAATTTTAAATAAGTACAGATTCCCATACTACTGTAGGTGTATGCCATTCGTTGAGATTGTACGATTTTCCATAGAAACCGTGAACGTTCCTAAAAAATAAATATATTAGATTGTTTCCAATATCATATCAGAATTGTCAATCCATTAGTGTCGTGTTTTTATCATTTCATTAATTAAGTCTCGACTATTTGTTTTGAACAAACGAAATCGATAGTGTAATAATCATTTTAAATTAAAAATCGAAACAATTTTTATTTATTGTATTCTTGTTCGTTTATATTTCAATACGGGGGCGATTTCTTCAACCGAAGGACCTATTCAACCGGTGCACATTGAATATTAGCACCAGTGCACACTTACGAATAACAACAGAGAACATTAATACTCTTCAAGAATTGATGATGAATATACACTACAAGTAGAAAAGTTATACACACGTAGACATAGTAAATATAAAACTGTTTTAGTGTAATTGTTTCTCACGGAGTGTAAACATTATGCGAAATTAATTATATTGTCTAAAATGTGTCAAAACAATTCAATTGTTTAATAACATGACATATTATTATGAACCGTTATTAATATAACATTACATTTGTGAATATTATTACACACATTAAATGTAAACACATTAAGGGATAAATAATAACATTGCTATGAAAATAAGATGTTTTAGATGCGAGTATTTTACGCTAAAGAGCGCTTACTAGTTTTTGATAGTATGCGTCATGTGTCAAATAAAAACATGATATCACATTAAATGGATAAATCTTACAAAATGTGACGCGGATTGTATTTATGGCCTCATTTAAGTATTACATTATTAATTGTCTTTTGAAAAAACCAACATGATTTCACATTTACGTATTTTCAAATTGATACTAAAATATTAACATGATTGAACTTTCTATCTGTTTTATTATACATTCTATTTCTAGATATATTCATAAAAAAACAATCGGTGCGTCTATTAAATTATACGAGTCTTTGATCATAAGTATATTCACCACCGTGGTATTAATTTTTCTTGACCCCTCTACCTACAACAAGTTCTTCAAAGGCCAAGTTCGCCTTTGTTCGGTTCCACTGTCGTCTGCCCACCGCGGATAATACATACTAAGAATCGATCGCAAGATGAAACATCCAATAATTATTTTGGAATCGAATGACATAAAACCTCTCCTAGTCAGGGCACGTGAATACAATATGAAATGCGTTTGTCTAGTCAGAAGTTTCAATATTATTTTCATCAAGCTACTATCATACTCATTGCGATATATTCGTATAGGAGAAGTGTGGTGTATGTTAAATCTTTCAGCGAATCATTGTCACAGAGTTGTAATTTAACATTCTCTGCTTTCATTTTTGTCAAAAATTATTAATTTCTTCTAAGATTAAAATAAATCGTCGGTTTTATAGGGTACGAAAATATTAAATTAAAATCCTGTTAACATTGACTCGCCTCGGTGCAGTTTACGATGTTTGACTGGGCCGGCGTTGTCGCCTCGCCCATGTTCTGAAGTCACCACACCGAACGGTCCCGAGCGAATGTTTTATTATCCAGTATGGCAATCACGAATATTTTGATACAGCAGTGTGTCTTTTGATTTTTAACAAACGACTGGCAGATATTAATTTGATATGTCGTATTGGAAATATCAATAATTCCCGACAAGGTGATTCAATACAGCTGTGGTCAACTATTTTATGTAATATATCATATGTGCTGTGGCGATGTTTTATGAGCGGTTTTAATCTGATTATTTCGTATACGATATCGATTAATGTTTAACATCGATATTTTTTTTGGCATTTATATTTAATTACTAAATCTTGTACTCTTGGCTGCTTGGTTATCGTAATAGAGCGAGGGTATCATAGTACTACGTTTAAATCTCCGAATGCATAATATATATTAAATTGTATGACTTATCATTATTATTCTTTTGGAAAATATGAAGTAATACATTAACATGCTTTCTTGCGGCTTATAGTGATACTGTATTGAATATGTGGTTTCCTTTCCCGCTTTTAATAGAGACATGTATTATGTTCATACATTTATAATGTATTATTTCAGTCTTGCATCGCACATACTTGCAACTGACAGCTATTTGCACTATACATGTTTTAAAATAATTAACTCGTGTAAATATTAATACGATCATTTGATTCGTGTTAATTATCCAGTGCCTTATCCGGGGTTTTTATTTGAATGTCACGTTTTAATGAAATTTAATCCGTAATATCGGTGTATTGTTAAAAGTTGTTTTTAAAATTGGTATTGCGTTGAATGATATAAAATAGTAGGTTAAACAAGAGTTTCGTTATTTGTGAAGTGAAAAAAAAACGAATCACGCGAAACACACATAAAATTAATATACGCATAAGGCTGAGGCTACGATAGATTCTACGCCGGTAAAGCGACAGCAGCAAAGCGTCGGTAATAGAGATGCAAACTAGTTATAAATAGGTGAGTGAGCGAGTTTTTGTGACGACAACTTGTTATCGCGCTGCCGATCTTGCTCGCTTGCTCACTCACTTATTTATAAGCCATTTTGCATATCTGCTGTCGACGCTCTGCCGCCGTGGCATCTACCGTATCCTCCGTCTAATAAGTAAGGCGTTACGACTGTATTGTAATAAATATATATAATTTCGAAAAATTGACGATACGTGCTATTTAATCACGTATCTATCTTATGTTATTTTATTCTGAGACGGTTGTATTATTATTTTTGGTTTAACTTTTGTTGTCTTCACAGAGGAATGCATAGCTTTTTGAAAATCGACGTACGATACCTTTTTATTGTAGCGTTTTAAATTGAAACCGCGTATTTATTTTTACAAAATTATCGTCGCAACTATAGAGGGCTTGATCTATTTCCTTTTCAATAGGCAAGTGAAAGGGAAAGATCGCACCTATTCGAAGATTTTCCTCATAAAGTATTACGAAAGAAGCCCTCGCGTAGTACTGAAAGCTCACATCTTCAAGTAAAATCCGTCAACGCAAAAAATATCAGCAGAGCGTATAAAGTGTGATACATTGGTAAGAGTAATATTATAATCAAAAATATGAATATTGAAATTAAAAACGGCGAAGAGATTGTGTAAAAAAGTTACGCTCGTTATGAAGCACGAATAACTTCACCTTTATGTGTGTTAATTTTATTTGCCTGCCTAATCTTCTTTAGTTGTTACGCATTTTTACTCTGCCTGTAAGCCTCGATTAATTAATCTGACAACGAAAATCTCTTTTTAGTATTACATGTACAATTTGTCGGGTAAATTATTGAAAACAGTAATGTGTATATTTATGATTTTATCTTGTATTCTCGAAGGTAATGCGTGTTGGATTCGTTTTTGTACTTTAAAAGCAAAAAACATTATTGTACGTAGAGATTATAGGAGTGTACAATATTATCAATACCCGATCGGCTTATTGTGTGGTAGGTATTCAGCGTATACGACTGGTAGGGACGAATTAGTGAAATATATATATATATGTATATTTATTTACACAATCGTTTTTCTATAAAAAAAAAAACTATATTCAAATGGGCAATGAGATTTTTCTTTTACGTTCATGTTTCAAAATGTTAAACTCAATGTACTCGTACATACGTTGTTTACGTACTCGGCACGTCGTTAAATGTAGGTGTTAAATGAACTCTAAAATGATAATGTGACCTTTTAACCCACGTAACTGTTTGCCTACTTATATCAATTAATGTCAAAATTTCAAAAAAATCTGTGAAATTTGTGAGTAGTTCACGTTTTATTGTATCGGTAGTGTTGATTTTGGTTTAACTTGGACTGAATTTGTGTGATTATAATTAATCGAATGAAGGCGATAGTGATATCATATTTTGAATTTATTGTAATGCACTGCTTAAATTCTTGGATATTACCCGCACACTATTCAATTTAAATGATATAACCATGCATTGTCGGAATATGAAAGGAATCGATAAACCATCTGCGCCAATGATATTTCGCCAGCCGAGCTATTTATTATATCTTAGGCCAATATCATATTGTAACCGCTCTTCATGAACGCTGTTCACAATACTGCAGGCGTCCGCCGACACCGCAACTGCGGCGGAATTCAAAAGACGTCATATCTTTATGTCTGCGGAGGGCGCTCGCCCAACCCTTGATGTTTTTTGCGAGCTACACCGCAGTAGGTCACGCGTCTCAATGGACACAATGTTGCGCATGAGTATGTTTCGAGTGTCTCTGAAAATGTTGTAACAGTCAACTCGCTCGCAAATTGTATGCCTGTCTAGTGTTTCCCGTTCTCCGTTTGAAAAGTGTGGTGTGGGGATTACGCTTTCTCGCTTATTTACAGAGATATAAATACTATAGTTTCATTCCGAGTGAAATATTTGAGTGCTTTTGTAAACGTTCCGCGAGACATGGGAAGAGAGTACTCAGTATTATCATAAAATGACTACATATAGTAATTCCAGCGTTACTTTTTAAAAATTTCATTAACTAAAGCACCTTATTCCCCAAACCGTGCTGACTGCATTTAATACAAAGTAATCACTAATTATGCGGCGTTTTCGAATCGCGTCCTTGAGAGTTAACAATCAAGTCAAGGATAGATGTTTTCGAATGACATCCGGTCATCAAGCAACAGAGATACTTTTAGACATAGGCGGAGTCGACCAGCTTAGGTTAAGTTGAGATACAAGCTTGATTTCATTAAAAGTACGTACATTCATTGGACTATATAGTTTAGTAATATGTTTAATGTACTGAAGAGAAAATTTTCCTATTTTAATAAAATCTAAATGTAGTCGAGGATGCATATGCATACGACAAGAGAAACGTATAGATGTAACCGGTTTGCTCTCGAGTTTTTTCAGGATTCAATTTGAAGTTATGATAATATTATACTCGGTTTATGCAGGTGGTGTATGTCTAGTAATATAATGTTAATTTACCATTTTATTTTATTCAATTTTCTTATTAGTCTATGATTTGTTTACTGATCGCGAAGATATTTTCTCCACCGTAGAAAAGCAATAAAATACCGCAGTAAAAAAAGCGCTGAAAAGAAAATGCGAGCGGGATATAAATTTCTTCAGGTAGCAGGCGATAAAGGGGTAACTCACAGGAATAGTCCTATAACTATAAAGAAAGTTGAATATACCAATAGGTAAATTTTGTTTTAAGAAACACAAACACGCTCGTTCACAACATATATTTTTTTGTCGTTAAAGTTACGATTTTTCCTCAAAAACCAATGGTCGTTTTTGCATCATGTTAAGTTTTAATTTTGTTTATCTGTATTGCCTAGTGCTATATAATAATTGGGTTTGAAAGTTTTATTCTCTTAAATATTATACGTACACGTAAGCATTTCAAAAAATATAATCGATATGCGTGAAATGTTGAGTTTTATTTTGTTATGTCAATACTCGCAACCTGATTAAATGGTTCACGATTGTGTCCCTATCGGCATGCAATGGGTTAAGAAAATCTATAAAACGTGTAAGTATCGACGAGATTGCCTTGAAGCGGCGGTTTCATACGAAATTGTATAACTTGTGTATAACACGTTACGTTGGTATATCTTATACGGCACTTATAAATTCTATGCACAAGTTATGAGGTTAGCTTTACACTCATGATGGAATTATCTGTTTTCCTAACCAGCTAATTATCTGATTTTCCGTAACGATGAGCTTCGCTATGGCCAATTAGGATATATGCCCAATTTCCCGTTTTTATTTTGTCGGGGGGACATTTTTCTTAATTAGCCATTGTTTTTTGTATTTATCGCTGATAAAGACCGTCCTAAATCCTCTTATTTCCGAAGTAATGAATGGTATACTTATTTAATTAATAGCGTGATTGCTGTAAAACTCCTAATTACCAAGTAACACTTTAAGTTGTATGCATTTGGCATTAGGCATTTGGGGAAATGTTTTAAATAACTTATGATATGATACGATGGATATATGCTGCGAATGCCAAATTATTATTTAAATTCAACTTTTATGTTTGAAAAAAGGATGTGACGTGAAATTTGCAACTAGGAAAAAAGACTCCCACTACATCAATTGAATTGGTTTTTATTAAATAACTTATCTAGTTATTATCAGGTTGTGTGAATGAATCACCAGTTTCATTCTTCGTGCACACCACAGTTGTGTTTATTTAATATTTTGACTTTGGCCCGAAATCATTAAATGGATTTTTTTGTCTCCTGTAAAATTTCTGCTCTGTATATTAAGTATTTCTACAATGTATATGAATGATAAGAGTGGAGCTTATTTGAGGAATAATTAATTAAAATTATACAAACTTATCAAAGAGTATTGCGTTATACAGAATTTATATCATAGATAACGTGTAGCGATGGGATATCTTTCTTTTATAAACTATGTACACATTGGTGAAATAACAATAAACTTTAGAAATTGTTTTAAGCTTTAAAATTTTCACGATTGTAGTCTCCTATCTTTATAATGTATAGATAACAAAGATTACGGTCATTTGATGGTTACAGTGTAAAAACAAATTTGTATATAGTTCGAAAAGTCAGTTAAGTTTGATTTCATAGCAAAATGGACTCGAGGCGTACGTTCTAAACAGGTGTGCTTATTTTTGTTGAGTAAATTTACATTAATTTGTAGTGAGTACATTTATTTCTAGAAAACAAACAGTATTAAATGCTCACGGAGAGTGCAAAAGTGAGCTGGCGAAGTGGTCTCGGAATAAACTCTCGGAGATAACAGCCGATTGCTACTCTTCCCGTCTTCGGCTGATATTAATCTCGAGTGTCGACACTTTGCCTTTATTCATTCATTCATTATATCGATTAAATTTACAACAGGAGCGCGATGCTGCGGGGTGTCCGCGATCAGTAATCTCTCCAACTAGGCGTCTCTTTTCACACTGTCTTGTGCTGCTGAACGACAAAAATATTTATACTATTAAATTAGTAATGCACAAATTAAACGATCATTTATTCTATTTTAATATTTCATCTGTCAAGTCGGAGCAAGGTTTTGTTAGTTGAAAGTTATCTCCAAAAATATAGCCACGAGACATAATGTCTCGAGTAAATAATGTCGGTTGCCAAATGAGTGTTATTTTTAAGAATATTTTAAATAGTATTTTAGTGAGCAATTTCTTGAAATGGGATAGCCAAATAAAACATCATCCAATGATTTATTAAATAAATTATTGCGGCGGGTATTTTATTCAATCATCTTTTCGTTGCGGTTTCTTCGTAATAATTTATATCGATATGACGAGTTAAGAGGGTGATTGTTATCGTGATACTTAATATTTTCCGAGATTCGGCTTTCCATTGGAACTCTGCGGGAAGCAAAGTAATATCATGTGGCTTAGAAATAAAACAGCGAAATCTCACATAGGTTATAAAATGTGAGGCTACAAAATCGGTCCGCAAGTGTTATGTTATGATGTCGATGAATCAACTGTCGGCACTATCAACTTCATTCGTATCTTTCCACCGCTTTCAAGTGATCCGTAGTCCTTTTTACGCGAAGGTGCTCAATTCGCGCGTAAAAGCGGGCATTACTGTATTTTTGTTTCTATCCTGAACGTTTCTGGATTGTAGCAGTGTTTTTTTGTTATTCTGGTTTGACGTGAAAAGCGTCGTCGATTTTGTAATTAATTGACGGAATTTGCTCCTCTTTACGAGTAAAAAATTGTTCCAAACGAAATTACACGGGTCTATCTATCTACCCGTATTCAACAATCGTTTTTCATTATTAAAAAAGTTAGGGCTTTTATACAGTTTTGTTTTCTTGTAATTCTTAGGGATTTACATAGTAATAGCTGGATGAGTTATTTAAATTTAATCATTTAATTTTGAAACGAGGCAAAATTTTACTAAATATATTCATTATTTTTTCCTCATCATTTATTTGCTAACCTGTTGTAGTGTAGTTCTCAGCTATATTTTTGGTTATTTTTTAACATCGTATCATATATTGTAATATTTATACATACTCCACAGTAGGCAAGGAAGCTGATATTTGAATTGAGATTTGAATCCTTCATAATTTGTCGTTCTTAGAAAACATTGGCTACTATGTATTAATCTTAAGTGAAACAGTCTCAAAAGTTATCACATATTTTCAGTGGGTTTTGGATGAAACTCTATTTGAGAATATCATTTGTTTTTTTCCCCCAAAATGTCTGAATGTTAATCTCCCTATATATACAGCAAAAAAGTGTAACATGAATTAGCTCTTCATCGAAATGTAACATTTAAAAGATCTTATACAATGAGACGTCTAGGAAAATAAGTAATACGTCAACTATCGTTTAGCCATCAATCACTAATAACTGAAGTATATTTTCATGCACACGCCTAAATATATTTTTGTACTTTTATTGAGAAAAGTCTAGGATCAATTTTATTTCACTAAAACCTCATTTTTGAGCTTAGAAAAAAATTGTATAGTTTAAACTGTTGACA
Organism: Rhyacophila evoluta; assembly: GCA_022683975.1. Classification (NCBI taxonomy): domain Eukaryota; kingdom Metazoa; phylum Arthropoda; class Insecta; order Trichoptera; family Rhyacophilidae; genus Rhyacophila; species Rhyacophila evoluta. The sequence continues at coordinate 20,320 of JAGVSQ010001076.1, read as the reverse complement.
CTGCTCTGGCTGTACAACTGAATTTAATAATTTGGCTAGCGGTTAAAGCGGGAAATAAAACTTTATATTTATATAAATAACATGTCACAATTAATATTGATAATCGATGGGTCCGCTTCTTTAAACGTTATAGGTGTATGAAAGTTAAAGATCGGCATTTTTAGAAATATTGATTCGTCCAGACAGGTTTTTATGAGAATGGTAAAAGGTTTATGATCTTTACCTGTTGTTAGCGGCACGTAATTCCATTTATTGGCAACGATAAATATGCATACACTGTATATATTTTTAGTTTAACATCCCGTTCCTGGAACGGTCATCCACCTGTTTGTCTATTCTGCCAACTCTTTCATTGATTTTGAATGGCCGACGTACCTGCCTGCCTTACTTCTTGGAACGGCCTTGCATTTTGATATCAATGCGATTTTTAAGTTTGAAGTGCGACGGTTGGAGTTGAATTTTGACGAAATGCATACTTTATGGAAATAAAACACCATTGGTCAACTGATATTTTCTTCATCTCATTTTACCGTAGAAATTGTTTATAATTTAATATTATTCTGAAGAAATATTAAGGAATGAAAAATATTTAAAACACGATCGCAGATATCTCTTTGGTTTGACCGTAGTTAATGTTAGAAATGATTAATCCACGAATGAGTGATGCTCTCTTGTCTTAATAATTATATTATTGTGTCCTGTTTTGTATTCAGACCGTAAACCTTGAATTCGCTGCCTATTTGTATTTAACAATTAATGTTTCAAGCTTCGCGATTTACAGAAATCCTTGTAACCAAAATAATATCTCGCCTTTACCGTAACTTTTAAACCTCGCGAATCCCCCTTTGTTTGAATAATGTAAGATTTTCATATCATTTACAAGAATTTATTAATCTGCCCTGCGTGTAAAATTATTATTTTCATAACAAAACTTGGTTAGGCGCTCGTTAAAACGGCGTTGTTCAAACTATTATATTTGTCGCATATAAACGAGACAGTTTCTTAACACCAGTACTTCTAATTCAGATACCACAATTTGTCGAATCTTTTCATAATATCAGAAAAGTGGGTTTTGATGTCGGTCTTCGTATGCAGTCAACTAGTTATGATAACTAATTGAAATAAGGAAGTTTGATTTTAAAATACACCGGAATCTCTTTTTAGACGATTTCGAAATAACGCGGTGCTATTTAGTAGTAGTTCAAGTAATGAATGCGATGTCATACCAAGTATGCTTAAATGGGTTATAATAAAATTAAAATACAATAAAAATAATGAATTTTATCCAGTGATTTTTGTTCAAGGAAACCTATCCACCTTTAGTTTTTTATTTTAGTGTACTTTTGTACACGGGATTGCGTGGAACGTATTCACCGTGTAAAAAGAGAGTTCGGTGTAATTAAAAAAAGAAAATGAAAACTAAAACTTATACGTAGCAGCACTCCATACGCATTGATCGAAAAATGACACATATGTGTTATAATGAGGATATTCATTGAAAATGACCGAAATATATACGTTCTAGATAAAAACGTGATTTGAGTAGCATATCTAAAGTATCATTTATATATGCAACCTTATTTCTGTAAACAGGGTGCCCTGTTTCTGTTAAGTTTGAAAAACATTGAATATTGTTTACAAAAAGCGCTGAAAAACATTTAGTTTGTATGGGCCTTTAACGAGTATCTCTTGAACAATATTGCTACAAACTTCCACCAGGCTGAGTATGTTTTGTCGTTCCGTATCTATACAGTACCTTGAAGACCTTAACGGTCTTAATATTTGTACTAGGTTTATATTAGGTTACCATAAAACTGACTGCTCTACGCGTATTATCGATAATTATCGGTATTAGAACATGACCTTTAATAATATTTTCATATAATTGTCGTTTCATCTCACGAATACAGCTCATTATACCTACCCTTTTATGCCTAATACATAATAGTATTATTAAGGTTCGAGATAAGGTAAGGTCCTCGGAATCTGATGCAATTATTGAGGTCGTCTTTGGTAAGTTTCCCAATATGCTTGTTTTCACCTAATTAAATTTGGGCTGAGTCAGCCTTTTGGACCTTTACCTAGCGATTCTCAGGGATAAATGGGAGTTTTGCGGGGTAAAAAATGGCCATTAATTATGTCGATGTAAAGGCGAACACGCTAAGAATTTATCATACGAGTAATATTACAAAGAGGAAACTATCTTTGATATTTAAACCTGCCCCGAACACCAGCTGAGACCATGAAAAACTTTCTATAGGGGAAATTCGCGAAGTTTCGGGCGTAAGTCATGTTTGACGAATTATTGAAATTCTCACATTTCATTGCGAAAGTCTGATAACGTTGATGTGTGACTTTTCGGCATAGGGGAGGTTGAATACATTTTTCATAATAATGCCAGTGATTTCTCAATACGTCCAATCCGTGTTTTTCTCGTTTCGTCAATCATATAAGGTACATGTAATGAACGGCGTTTCTCAGGTTTGCCTTATATCATACGAGTACATATTGACAAACCAAATAAATTGAATCCAGTAAGCATTTATTGGCGATTATTTCATGCACGCACAGTTTGTTACGTTTTCTTTTTTCTTATAGAGGTAAGAATATCTAATGTATTTTTGAAGCTACTCTAATTGTCAGATTAGTCACCATAACGAATGAACGTAATATTCGCAGTATGTGTTATGTGTTTTGTTTTACCGTTGTGGTGTAGTTGAGATGTTTTATAGCAGTGCGATGACTGCAATATTATTTATGCTATAATAATGCAGCGCTGTACAACGAACGAAAGAAACCGTATTTTTGGGATAGCAAGTAACTACTGTTCCTATCATTCCATTGAATCTAAATGTAATTGATATAGTTGCCACATGCGGTTAATTTATAACAATATTTTGGTACTCTGCGGTTTTGTCACATACGTAAATATCAATATATTTGAATTACGCTCAACTAGTTGCATTTTTGTGTGACACAGGCAATAATAATAATAATAATTCTACAAGTGTACTCGTCCGGTTCCTGTAAATCAAGAAAACGTGCACCTTTTCACCGTATTAAATAGTCTTTTTGTGAAATCTACATCTTTATCGAATATAAATTATTAAATTTTTTCAATAATATCATTCCTTCTAAAAGAATATATTGTTATAGTGGTATATATATTGAAACTGTTATTAAATATGGGCTGTATGGACGGAAGATAACATCTAGTCATATTTAGCGCACCACGTAACGTCTCACGGTAACTAAATAATGTATACATTTTTCACACCGCATTTTCTGCTGTTCTCGCTTATTTATATTCATTTCCCTTTTAAGTATTCGGTTTGTTATCGCACCTATGGAATAATTCTCTTTGTTTAGCAGCCCTCCCATTGGTCGCCGGAAAATGTAAAATCCATTTCACTCCAAAAGGAAACCACACCTCGCTAATGATTCGCAGATGGAAGTTTTACACATTTAATTGAGTCTTTTGATACTGGAGATTCGAATGATTTTCTCTATTATTTCTCTAATCTAACACTAGTAGATTTAGTGGTTTCTGAAACTGAAATTTAATCTTTTCTAATGTTGACTACTGCAATATATCAACTGACATAATATGTACTATAGTTATTTTATATTTGCATTGAAAAGTATTATATCTCTTAAATGATAAAATTTCAATTAATTAAATGAACAAAATTGCGGGGCGCCTCCGTGTGAAAGTTTTATAAATTCTACAAACGATCAGTACATTATTAAAATCGTGTTTTAGAATACCTTCGCTGATAATATTTGGTTTTGGAGTTTTCGGATAAAAGTATAGAAGCAAGTGATCAAATCATGTTATATTTCGTAAACGTGAAGTGTCTGCCAAGAAACTGCCGAATGGAGGTTTACTGAGTTGCACCGTACCGCGTACAATGGACGAGCGTTTGTCCCCGGGGCCTCGGCTCCTCGTGTTTAAATATATATTTAGTAAATAGATATAAAAAAAGTATGACAGATAAAAAGAAATGAGTTACAATATACACGACACTCGCCGTGTAGAGTGTAGACGACGGGCAGGTACACAGAAACAGCGGTCCTCAGCCCGATTGTTTTTTGATGACGCATGATACAGATTTACTCGTTACGGAAAATATTTTCCGATTCGGTTTACATGATTATATTGATATGAAAATACTTTTCTCCGAGTTCAATTTGACAGCCTCAATATTATGTAGGTATTTTTACCTTTGAGGAATAAAGTTATTTAATGTTTTAGCATTAGCTTTAATGATTATTAAATACTTACAGTTTTTATTCGAATAAAACAGTCGTTGAATATTGGCATCGGTTATCTATCGAAATTATTATGAAACAAAATAATTCTTTTCGATTATCGTTCGTAATATTATATTTTGGAAAGTCGGTTGAGAATATTTGATACTGCAGTGTATTTCTCGATGTGTTGGGGAAAGTTTACCTTTAATTTTTCATTCGGTGTCGTGAGACAGAAGTCGCTCACCGGCCGTGCGTCTTTTATCGCTATGCGTACCTATCTATGTACGACCACACCGACGTGGAAATTTTAACAGCTCGAATTAATAATTCAAACAAAAAATGCAAACAAAGCAGTTTCGTTTTTCAAAGGATCGCCAACTCTGAGCACGAAGCCACCTACCTACCTACCTGGCTGTCTCTCTTGGAAATTTATTTCAAAATTATTTGTTTATCATCGGATTTTTCGCGCTGCCTGCGTATCAAACTAAACGTACACACGGCGGCACGATTAGGGAAAATGTAATTCCATATTCGCTACAGAGTATTGATCTAATTTGAAAATTCGTACGCTGTCATCGTAACAGCTGTGTGCTTTGTTATTGTAGTTTGTAGTGATATTAAGCTAATTGAGTATTTTCACTTATTGTAATGAAAAACTTTACGTGCATAAGTGAGTATATAGACTTTGGATATTTCAATTATTGATCTAACCGAGGAAAAAATACGTAATAGTCATTCTAGTGGCGCTGAATTCAAGTTGTTTGTCTCTTTCCAGTCGATTTAACACACTGAAAGAGGAGCAAGGGCACCCGAAAGTCTTATTCGGCGTCTAATTATTATTGCTGAAACCTTTTTTGTTGCTTAATATCGCAGTAGGCAGTACAATATAATAGCTGAAGATGTATTCGTAATACCATTACGGCACAAAGAGTAAGCTTAGTAAAAAAAGTCCGGTGAAAACAAATGCCGGTCAAAATAATCTCCTATCTGTAATGCTAAAAAATGTGATTTATATTATGGGGAAATCTACTACTTTCGCGGCAACTCGGCTAATGATAATTAATCCGAATCGACTATTATTGTAACGCCGAATTTATAAAACATAGTTGAAATGAAAGGCGTGGTTTTAGTAGTATTGATTATTTTCACCTATATATTATTTAATTATACCATTATTATATTTTCGAGTGTTGAGATAATTCTACATTGATAAAAAAATATATTACGCGCTGGTAAGGTGGCAAGTGGCATTCGTTGATTGTGGTGTACGCAATCAGTCTGTATGTAGAGCGTAAAATGTGTAGAATTATCTTGATAGTTTTTTTTTCACGAGTGATGATTGTCAGCCAATCGTTAAAATAGTCGGGCATCCAGCCTTTTTAAAATCCGAATGCAGCTGCAACATTTCAATTTGATATCTATAATCACTTATCAATTACCCACCGAGGCGAAATATATTGTCATAAATATACGATCAAAAATATCTCTTAAGCAGTCGGTGGTGTAACTTCCTTATGGGTCTTTACTAACTTTAATCGAACTAGATTATCAGTCTGCAATTGTACGTATATAGGCACATTGGTCATGATTGCAGTGCATTGTATCGTTTTTCACCATTGATCATCGAAATTGAATAAAAGATGTCATAACTTTGTATCGCGTTGAGCCGGAAGTGAAACAATCTGTCAACCCGCATCTGTGCGATGATGCATTAACGACGGGTCGATCATCAGTTTACGTTTATACGTAAACAATCGTAGTTATTTATTCAATGGGTAAAGGTTTTTATGTGTATTTTATTTTTCCACGATTTGATCTTATTTTAACGTTTAACATAACGCTTTCCAAAGTTATTAATTACGTAACATTAACATGTTTTGTTTTTCTTCAAATATGTACATATGTATTACTAATGTTGTAGTTTGTCTAAATATCAGCTACATACTAAGTGGTCAACTCTAATTATATTAGCCAATAATGACGTGACAAGCATTTCGCAAATTTGAATATTCAGTTACAGAATAAATGTTGATGGTGAAGTTCATTTTAATCAGCATCACTTCGAACGGCTTCATATCTGCCGCTATTAGAATGCGGAAGGTCATTCGTTATTCTCTCAATTATTATTTCAGGCGTTTCGCGGGAACTATCAATGTTATCGTATCCACGAAACGCTTTCAAATAACGTGAGAAGGAGCGATGATGTTTTGTGGACATTAAAAACAATTTAGTGTTATTATATTATTACTTAGGCGATTATTCGTGATACAAATCCGGTGAATTAATACGAATTACTTCAACTTTTCCAAGTGACTTGATTTACAATTATTGTATTTTTTTCCATCTTGAGATTTGCAATCCGCTGTACTTTTTTTATTTTATTTATCGAGCTTTATACAGTCCTACGTTTATACAACATCTAGTTGGTAATAATGGGCGAATAGTTTATCTTACTCGTAAATATAAATTAATACTATTAAACTATTAGTTGAAAGTAGGAGAGTCCTCTTTTGACGTGAAGTATTTATATCGATACTCAATATTAGCGATTTCGTGGAATATATGACCGTAGTTTAGTTAAGTTTTATACTTTGCCAGACTGCCTGATATTCCCGATTCCTTATGTAGTCAGGAAAAGAGGGATACGCAAATATTAATCGCGGTGGCAAATTTCGCATGTCGGAAATAACGCTTGGCTAAATATAGATTTCTTCTAATTTGCAATGAGAGTCAATCGATTGCTTATAAATAGTAAAATATATTATTTCTGTGAATATTCTCTGCTATAAACTTGATATTATTTTTAATCGAGACGTTTAATCCGCTTCACTTTACTTTTATGTAGAGATTTGTCGCGGATACAATGGAAAGAAAAAGAAAACAGATTGTTCAGTTTCCTTAGCACATAACAATGCTTCGAAAATATTTTCTTAGTAGAACTTCGGAATAGGTAAGCCTGAATATTATTCTAGCGGCCTTTCGGGTGACATGTACCTAATGAACCGTAAGCCTGGGGGTTGAAATGATGATTAATCATTTTCACCATCGGATAAGGAGCAATCGTTAAATACGTGCCATAAGTTATTTCCTCCACAATGCCCGGTAATCCCATTTCATTCAAACCTTACGGTTGTCAGTTCAAATTTCAATAAAGTTTTTCCACGTAAGAACGATGTGTATTTTCGTAATATTCCGCACCGTCTAGCCTTCGATCAGTGCCTCGCTGGAATTTAATATGGTGGCGTTTTCTAGATATGCCGAATGAAAGGTTTTGATTGCGAACCCATACCTTCCCCTAATGTAAACATACCGAAGTTTCAAGTTTAATATAAGATCGTTGAACTTTTCGATAGTATTTAAGTAGACTTGGAAGAGAAACTTCGAAGTTTTAAACTGGAATCAACTACAATCACGCAGAATTTATTGGTTACACGGTTACGCATGCGATATTATTATATTATATCTATAATAATTAATTAGTTTTAAATAGTGGTTATTTGAATACCGTAGATTTGCAACCGGGCCGATCTAAGTTCTGTATAAAGCCATAATTTAGATTTTACAACGGGTTCGTAATTTATTTATATTTTGGCAGTAGCTAATAAATAATGTTAGTCCCAAAAAATGCCGGATACTAAAACATTTTACGGTATCTTAAAACCTACTATATTTTCTATCGTCCCGCAGGAAGGATAATGGCGCCGCAGATAAAATACAAATTTAATATTCAATCGTAATTCTTCAACATTTTTTTTTCAATTAATTAGACCGCTTTAGATCTAGAAAATCTTTCAAAATAAACACAATGAATCAAATTTTCATCATTCTATTTATGGATGAAAAATCCCTATGTATGAATGCATTCACTCCATGCAGAGTTGTTAGGGGTGAGTATTGTGAAAAAACGTGTTAATTCATTTGCCATAGAAACATAAAATGGCACTTGGAATATATTTTATAGGTTATGTCACGAATGTTATGATCTTCAACTATTTACCTCGTAGCGGTCAGCGTAATCGGCTTTACCTGGTTAATCCGCGTTTGCTACACTGTCACGTCGTAAAAGGAAAAACATAAAGTGTCTGTCGTTATCGGGCGTATTCTCTCTCGTTTGTGCACCGAAAGTCTGTAATAAAAATCGATACGATTCGTATCGTAGTACATAAATATAAACGATGCGAATCAATGATAAAATGTCATAGCGCCACCGAATTCCATTCAAATGGATACGTTCGAAAATGATAATACATTTCAGAAGGTACGCCCGACCATGAATATATTATGATATCGATAATATAGAATTGAATTAATGCGTTGATTTTTTTTACTTGAATTGAACAGCGATTTTTTGAAATCGAAACGAATTTACCATTCGACACGATTTAGATTTTTTTAAATGTATGATCCATATACATTTTTGGCACTTAGTGAATTTTGCCGTTGGATAAGACGATCACATAACGATTAGTTAATCTTATCTTGTTAACTCCGATTTTACTGTATTTATTATTGTACTCGTTTGTCGTGCATAAAATGTTATTTAAAATAGTGTATGTGCTATCGATTAATATAATGTTTGTAAGTTAACGCCACGTTTTCACCCTATTTCGGTCGTATACTGGGGCCTGGCAAATGTGAAGCCCCACGCAAAGAAGTGCTAAACACCATTACAAATTTAGAGTTCCTGATTTAATAATGTTCTTCTTGGTACGTAGGGATGATAGACAGAAGCCTTGTCGCCGCAAATTTACGAAAATCGTAGATATTCATCATATAAATGTATAACTATAACTTTTCGAGAAAATTATGTCTCGCATTCGAGCGCTAGTCGTGTAGGCAACCAAGGGTTTTCTTTACTACGCGACCTCGGAAATTGTCTAAATGTATGGGGCAGTGAAACGTACTTTGAGTTAGTAGCCGACCTCCGATAAAATACGACGTTGCAAGTAGATGAAGAAAAATGGTTTCCCTCTATTTGGCTTAATATTTAAGCAACGTCTTCGCGTACATATTATTCGTTTTAGTGATACGTTAAAAATGTTATTTTCCACACCCAACACTTTCGATGATTTTTAAATCCATCTGTAACTGAGAATATTTTAATAGTACGCAACTACATTTTATCGAGCCCCAATGTAAACATATACATATTATTTTGCTGCGATTGTTGCACTCATTATAAATAATCTTATTGCAATATTAAAATAATTGTAGAATTTCCGATAAAAGATTGGTAAAAGCGACTCTCGATTAGGTTGTTATCTCGGTTTGTTTGCATTACTTCTCTCTACAAAGTTCCATTTGCCACATATAATTATATGAATTTTAGACATTTTCCAAAAGCAATTAGGTAATAAGTATAAATATTCACGTTAAGTGATTGATTGATATCTTATTTGGAGAAATAAGTAGAAATGGTAAAAGTTTTTTTTTCGACCGGCCCGGACTGCCCAACGCGGCAACCGCATATTCCCCGGTGGGCGCGCCGAAGGGCCGGCAGGGGACTCGTTGGCTAAATAAAGATTATTAGTAAGAACCTGAGAACTTTCAGAGCGCCGGTGAAAGTTCAACTTATTATCGAACCCCTCCCAAACAGTGCCGTACCTTGAGATAGTTATCATCCGGTTTTCTAAATAAGTTCGTTTTTTTTAGTCGTAATGGATTGTTTGAGTTATGATCTCTTTTGTGCTTGTTAGGAATATATTTTTCTTCATTTGCATAGATTATTTCTGCTACCCTAACTTATACTATCGGAAATTTTTTACAAATAGGACATTGGGGAGTTAAATAATAATATAATTTTATTTATTATTCACAACGTACATTCAAGTGATTCGATAACTTATTCTTTATTCGCACTGTTGCCTGGCGACTGTAGTCAATAAACTGTTCAAGCGTTAGAATAGAGATTCTGGACTTTCGCTTTGAAGATTTTATTTTGCGTCTCCGCTAAAGCGATGGTCTCCTGCTGATGGAATTAATGTTAAGTTCACCGATATGTGTTTGAGATCATATTTATGTTCATTGTCCTGACATCTGACGCACGTGGATAATTAAACCCCAGAGTGCCGCATATATTGAATTTCACGTAAGATAGTAAATAGTATGGAATGATTGTGGTTTCACTGACATAGTAAAATTCAAAAGAAATTTGAATTCTGGGGTTTGTTAATTGGAGAACACTCCATAAAGATGCATTTCCCGAGATGGAGGCCGCAAAAAAACTACCAACTTGACAAACTTAGCACAAAAATAATAATACACATCGAAACACGAATTCGATTGTAAATGCATACTAAGTATTGGTCCACGTTTTAGTGTGATATTTGATTATTGACTCGATTTTGATTCTTTGAGTATAGATTTTTTGAGTATGGCTTGCAATAATATTTCACCAAATTTCTCTTATATAAAATTCAACTAGTGTGTGGCATTATTATTATTATTATTATTATTTTATTACGTTAGAATTTTATCTGATTTAGTAAAAATCTGATGGTAAGGGTTCGATTTAAAGTTACTTGATCAACCGGTTCGCTTGACTGAGATGAGAGGTCTCCACTACATCCCATGCGAGAGCAGACCGACTTTGAAAAATAAGCCCATAATGTATGATTGTGTGAGGTACGGAGGTAAGCATTATATTTGTAGACCTATTCACCGTAGTCGAGAGGTGCAGCGATTAATGTAGTCGGCTGTACAAAAGTTTCACACAAGTCATTTGCATACCGACATTCAATACAAAGCTGCATCGGCGGTTTACACTCCCGTCCGTGATAGATGAGGGTTAATTCAATTATTTCTCGCGACAGAGGTCGCAGGGAAGGGTAAAACAGTCCATTCTTACTGATTTCTGGGGAATTCACATTCTTATAGCATGGACGGAATCTGATACAATGGCATTCCATGAGTATTATATATTTTTTGGTCATTTTTTAAGAGCTGCCTATCAATTTAAGAATAATAATACGTCATTATGAAGAATATTTACTGTGGCAAATGATGTATAAATTATAGAAATTGTTAATGAGAATCTCGTTAGTTCAGTACTTAATTTAGAATAATCAAAGAATGAATGTGCGATATTCCTGCTAAACTTTCTCGAGAATATCAAGTAAATAAATTTTTCTAATTTTCGAGGTTTACAAAATTGCTAAAAAGTTGGGAATTCACAATCGTTACTTGTTGTCGAGCATATTTTATGTATGGAATTAACGGGGTCTTTTACAGATTAAATAATGTATGAATAAACTAATAATAGCCAAGCAATTACCACGTTGATTAAACTTTCCAAAGTTAAGCAGTACCGCTCAAACCATAATGCTAAAAGTCGGGTACGGGGTAGGGTAGTACTAACGCTAGGTTAGACAGCATTTAAATATGGTGAATGATGTATTGGTTTGGTTACCAAAAAATTAAACACATTTTTAGGATATTACTCAGTTCATGCAAGGAAATGTACTCGTATACATTTTATGTAAATCTTGTTACATATTAACGTAATTTTACATACCCTAATATACCAAAGCTCACATTTCTTGTACATTCACGATGCTTCATTGGTTACCTTAACAACGACTGAGAAGTCAGTATGACGGCGCTGCGACAACATTCACTTTCTGACCAATTTAACCTTGCACTGACGTAAGCCTTTGCGTTCTTACAACTGTGACATTTAATATAATTACGCACGTACAATACCTAAGACACTTCCATATAATTTTGTGAATTAGTCAATTCAATTCTATAGTATTTGAATAAACATTGATTTGTTGCTGGTAGCTTTGCAAGTATATATAATATTTATAGCCTAGTATCGCTCATAATATATGTTGCTTGCATTTTGTTGGCATCCGTAATTATTACTTATACGGTCGAAATAATAACACAAGGTTTTATATAATTATTGTCTCGGTGTGACCCACATCCTTCATGCGACGTAGGCAATTGTCAGAATGAACTGATGATTGCACTAAGAACAATTGTTATGTCCATGTTTTTTCTACGGTGGTTGTGTTTCACTGTCTGTCCAATGTCATTTATATTTAAAATTGAAATCAGAAAATACCCATTATCTCAAAACTGTTCATTTGTTAGTATTATTATTATTTATGTATTATTTAAAAAAACTACCTATACTATTATTACGTAAATTATGTATAAAATGTCTTAATATTTCTCTGTTAGCGTGCGTACTTCAATGTGTGCGCAGATGTCTTCCGACCGCTACTTGTCGTGTGCGCGGTTGTCTATGCGTGCACTTGTCATGTGAGCACTTGTCCGGTGCGCAGCTGCCGTGCGAGCGGTTGTCTTGTTATCGTGAGTTAAATACGTGAAGTGTGCATTTCTTTTGCGGTATTTGTGTAATAGACGAGTTCTATTATAATTTTCGGGTCAAAATAGTATTTCCACATAATTCTCCGAATGATTGTGGACGAGCGACCACTTATGTTGTAGGGAAGTAACTCTTAAAGACCATACGCCCAGTTATATTATATGTATTCAGAGAATGTTGACATGGCTCTCATTATCGCAACTGGACACTGTCGACGTCATCATCCTGCCCGAATTAATTCATATTCAAATTTGTGTTGCGGTAACTGAAATTTGTCATTTCGCTTTGGCCGACTTATTGCCGGCCCAGCGCGCCACCGAGCAGTTTTGCATTTTGGACCATTTAGGCCTATTACGAAAACAAAAGGGCCACTCTGATATGGAAATAATAATCATAACCTCTGTTCCGCAGTAGTTTCGGCCTCATTTGAATAGTTGGTTACATGCCACACGTAAAGTTAACGCGGAGGAGTGCGAATTGTTTCATATATGTACATTCGGATACAATGTGATCTTATTACCTTGTTAAATCAAGTATGTATGCTACCGTTTGTATGTATGCATCTAGGTGGGATTAGATTAAGCAGGTTGCCAGAGAAAAACAAAATTGCCATGGGGTCTAAAATTTGATTTCAAACAAATTGTTAGAGTTTCTGTTCATTCTAGCGTTTCCCGGCATTCTATGTATGTGTTACTGTAGAACCTCGATATAACGGACTTATACGCAAAGAAGTGAACATGCAAACATTGGAAATGGTTGGATGAATTTGTTTGATGACCAAAATGCAAAGGTAGGCTTAGAAGGATTAGAAGTTACTGTTTACTGTAGAAAGATCAGCAGACTAGCAGCAGACAGCAAGCAAAACTAGATCCCTTACTTGAAACTTTACTGGCTTTGTACTGTGCCATT
>JAGVSQ010001075.1:0-26337 GCA_022683975.1 Rhyacophila evoluta | reverse complement strand
GGAAAGTAAATGTGAAGATTTGTGAGTTTATGTTTATTTGACAATTTTAAATATGTTTGCAGATAAAAAAGACTTCACAAAACTCGTAAGTATCTAGAGGCAATTGAGTTATGTATAGTATAGAGTTAAAATAATCTTTATTCATTCATTTACCATTTTGCACGTAGACATGTGTAATATATTGTATTTTATAATGATTACATTAAATAAAAATTAATACATATAGATATCGAAAAATATAAACACTTATTCTTCTCCATAACTCGGCATGTGTTTTATTATCTAACAAAATCATCTTCGTTATTTGCTAGAGCTATGTGACAAAAATAGATACATTATTCAGCATAAATTGTCATCTATTTAGATGAAATTCATTTTAGGCATCAAAAGACATCAAACAATTTTGATTTGATTAATTTAATTTATCATTCAAATTTATGGTTGCGTATAACTGCAAACGCGATTTCTTGGCAGGCAGTTCCGTCTTCAACAAAATAATTCATGCGAATTCGAATTTCATTTGGATTTCAGTATCCAAGAGTATTTCTTTTCGTAGAAACAAGAAAAAAATTGCAATATATTATATAAACCCTTCCGTAATACACAAATTTTATTTAAGACAGTATAGTTATGTAGATCAGTTTGCTAATACGCCATAAACATATTTTTCATTAAATAAAATTGTATACATTATAACACAAAATATGTCATTTTTATTTCTCTTTTATTTTAAATAACTAATACATTCATCTTTGAATAGAAAACATTGTACACATATTTATGTTACTTAACTTTTTTGAATCTTAACTATTTCACTTGTATTACTCGTAATCAATATTTAATTATTCGATAGTGGACTTCGTTTTTTTTTTCATTTAGAGTAATGTAATAAGAATGCTCATTTAACTGAAACATTTGTTTTCTATTATTTATAGATAGTATAAATATCAATTCATTTCACCATAATGAATTACATTTATATTAATATATTTACTATGTTTGTTTCCATAGTGGAGCATATACATAGAGCGTGAAGATATCCATCCGAAAGTGGAGTATCTGGATGGATCCCTGCAATGTGAAGACGTTTTGACTGGTTATTTTTTACGAGAATTGTTTGTCAGACAATTGCTCAACCTGATAGGCATACAGTGCAGTTATCATTATAAGAATATTATTGTCCATTTGTTTGTTATTTAATGGCAATTTTACTAAAGCTTTTTACGTTTCCATCTAGAAGTAAATATTATCACTCTTTACGACTTAAAGATGTTTACTTCCCGGAAGTGAAGAATATGAATTTTGACAATATTAATTATTGGTAGTCAACCTGGTCCCAACCGCCCACTGGCGAGCAATTCAAGCTTTCATGGTGGATGATAGAGACTTACTGTTTCTGTTTTAAACAATCTTGACAGTTTTTTCCTACTGACATATATTAATAAATTTAAAATACTTCCCTATCATAAAAACATATTTTTAAAAGGCTATTTATTTCATTGTATCGTGAACCATATTATACAGTACACTTATATACACGTTACTTACAAAAATATCATATCAAATTCATTAATGTGAAAATTATTTGACAGTTTTTTTACGACAATCGACTGACAGTTCATTATTTTACCAATTCTGAATCTAATTTTACATCTATTTATTGTATTTAAATCATTAATCTGTAATATTAAAGCCTCCAACAAAAATCTACTGAGCATGTTAGTTACGAAACAGATTTATATTTACTTAACAAAAAAATGCATATATTTTTTTTATAATATTTGCAGCACTTCATATTCTGCAGTAATTTTCCAAGATTATTTACCTTTTCTACTAGTGAAACAATGTTGCCTTAGTAAAATAACACATTGCCTTCAACTTTGATGGATAGTCTGCCCCGGTATTTTTTGTTTTATTTGTAAATTGTTCGTTCCTCGCTACAAGAAATAAAACCTGTGTTTTAGTACATTTAAATATAACGTAAGCAGACAAGAAATTAATTAGTTTGTAAGACTGTTGTTACGTGAATATTACGTCGCAATTATTTTAAGACAAGTAAATTGTCATGCTCACTTTAAGACTGAAACAATAAACTTTCACACGAATAAAGTCACAAAAAAAATCTTCAGTAATTCATCAAGAGTCTTTAATTATTAAATTAACCACTTATACCATATCCGCTATAGAAATAAAAAGAACGTAACCCTCAGTTTTTTTCGACCATTATAATGAATACAACTTGCTTTCTTGCTAAAGAACATGAGGCGCTTTTTATGTGCCAGAAGTATCCCAGGAGCAGCTTTCTAAGACCTCGGTTGGCGTGCACTAGAGTGTGCGTGGTTCCTATTCTAACTGATTATATCCCGTTAATATCTAGCCTTGTCTAGAACAGAACTTCACGTTTGCCGTAAGATTTTGCAATCAACAAAATGTAAGCTGCAAATGCCAAATTTTATCTTAATTTAGCTGTTAATTTTGCAATCAGGAAAAAGTACTTCAATGCCATCAACTATATTAGTTTCTTAAATTACTTATTAAATGAATATAAGATTAGGTAAATAAAACACATGCACTTCAATTTTGTGTTGTGTACTATGAGAAATGTATATATCATCGAGCAACAAGATAATATTATTAAGTCATTTCCAGTTAAAAATCGACATATTAACTTTGCACTTTAAGCCATGCATATTAGCTTTTGTATTGTTAAAAGAAAAAACAAAATACTAACTACAGTTTAAGCGTAAATTATAAAGTACGTAAATTCGACACTCGTCTTTAAAATACTCTTTTGTGTATTATATTTTATTACATTTTTCTTTACAGCTTAATTTTTTTCTTGTGTCATCTTATATTTAGACATTATAATACATAAAATTAGTGATATTATACGCTACTGGAAGTATTTAAGCAGGCGGACATAATTAGTCTTAAGATAAATCTCAGTCCGTCAAAAATACGGCTTATGAAAGGGTAAGTTAGTCTTTTCCGAAAACTTTAATATTTTCAGTCAACAGTATTAATTTATTTCATTTGTCTGTATCGTATAAAGGCTGAAATGAATGTATTTTTTTTGACAAAATAATCGGTAAAATATTTATTTAATTATGTTAATAAAAAATATAAGATTATTACGTAGATTGTTTTATAAAAGAACAAAAAAAACACCTCAAGTAAATATATAGATAAAAATGCGCATTTACAGAAACTAAATTAGCCATTTTAACTCGAATGCCACAATAGCACCGGCATTTCTCACGTGATACTTGAGTATAATTTATAAAAATACTACATAATACTAAGCCGATAATTACTACATAATAGATGTGTTGTTATAATGAAAGGTATTTTTGTTTTTGTCGAAATACACCAAGACATGCTGTTATTGTTTATGAAAAGTATTTTTAATTAAAAATCATGGTTCACACTTGCTCGTTTATTTTATATCGGCTAGTTGATTTGCGCATAGTGGCGAGTAAAAATATTTTATATTATAAAAGAATAATTTGTTTTTTTTTCTTCTATTAGAAAAATGCACCACGGTATACCCAGCATCGTTGAAACAACGGTTGCGAATAATTATTGCCCTGCATGCTTTCATAAAACGTAAATTTTGCTTGCATCTTCTTTTAGTTTGAAGTATTTTAGGTTTTTAGTACAATCTGTTTAATATTTTTGGAGAAAATCATGACTTTGGATCATATAAAGTGGCTGCGGGGTATCAATGAATCTTGAATGAAAGGAAACTAATGAAAAAGACTTCATTAAATCTTACTTATACTCTATAAATAATTTTAAACGTATAAACAGTGTAAAAATATCCACTCCAAAATAACATTATACGGATCTCCGCAATATGAAGATGTCTTGACAGATTATTTTTCACGAGAAAGTCCTGCATTCTTCGGATTTTTAAAATCAAATAGATGGGGAATCAAGCCCGCATTCCCTGGATTGCTAGGCGCGCACTCTATCAACTACGCTATCAGGAAGACTATAAAATTAATCAACTAAAAATAATTTACTTACCCATTTAAAATAAGCCGAGTGTGAATAAAGGCAAAAAAATCTTCACAAAGAATTGGTAATAGAGAAAAAAAAAGTATTTAATTTATAAAAAAATACATTACTATATTATAATATGTATGAAGGTTTTTTACTGCCTATGTAATATATACATCGACCACTATCATCAATTATTATTAATATTTCAAAGTTTCATAAACTATTAAGCCATTCAATATGTCCCTTGATAGGCAAATCCGTAAGCATACAGCAAACTTTGAAAAGTAAGTACCGCTTCTTCATTGAAGATCACTAACAAACTTTGGAAATTGTTCCTCAGTTTGTATTGTCACTTTGCAGAAACCAACAGTACTCCTCAAACAGAACTTCTCGAAATAGAATAAATTACTTTGAATGTGCATACTTATAACATTACCAACTTCCGGCTTAATTCCACTAGTTGTTTAAATAATATTTTAATATTTTCGAAGATAGTTTTAATAAATAAAAATGAATCCATTCATTATTTTTCAACACAATAAACGACTCAAATAGCCTTTATAAGAAATATGCGCTTAAAACAATCCAATATTTCTAAATTTTGATAGTAAAAATCAGGGGAAAAAATGAAAATATTGTGAAACAGACGTATGTGAAATTTTCCAAGCCAGATTTTGAATCTCGATAGTGCAATCAAAAACTACACTTCAATGAATACTATGCATGATGGAAATATTTTTCTATTTGTTTGTATGTCATAATATTTTGAATGCTGCTATTTCGATTTGTATTTGCAAATGACATAATACAGACAAAAATGTTTTTACTGTCAAATTTTCATTTATAAACTATTTCGCATTAATTTATAAATTCATATATTGTTATTAGTATATCAATTAATATACGTGTGCTATTAAATACCCCTCAGATAAATATTGGGCTTATTATATTTAAATATTGAGTAGGTATAATATTATTTTTAATTAATTAGTATAAATAATTAATATTTTTGACTGATAGTGGCTTGATGGAAATTGATTTTAAATTCTAAATTATTTAAAGCTGGTAAACTTCCATATGTGATATCACATATATTACAAACGGAAGTTTACCAGTTTTAAATGATTTAGAATTCAAAATTAATATAATTTTTTTAATTTAAAATTAACGATGAAATTCCATATGCGTAATTTGACGAATAATTATTAAATTTGGTCATTTGATTGTTGCATATGTAGTATTACGAATATTGAGTTTATTTTTTCTTATACAGAATAAAAATGAAACGTTAAAATTAAGAAAATGCTAGATAGATGATCAGTACTTGAAAATCATGATTATATATCTTCTTGAAAATATATCTTCATGAATAGTACAAAACCTGAAGTGTTTGATGTTGACAAATTTCGATTTGTTTTAAATTATTATTATTTTTAATTTTAAAAAATTATATCCATAAATTAAAAGTGAATAAAATATCTCACCAACAAATCAGTGAATTGAAATTAAAAAATAGTATTATTTGTTTACCATACCCTCTACCAATATTTAGTATAATATTCACAGAATATAAAGACTTATCATACTAGGTTCTTCAAATTATTACTGTGAATCAATCAACAATTTTTTTGTCTATAAAATATATACATTTGAAACTTATACGTATCTTTGAATATCCTACATTTTTAATAAAGTTGACAACACACCACATTTTGTACCACATGAATAATAAATAAGTATGAAATAATACTGTTAGCAAAGTGGTATATTTAATGAAATTTAAATTACAGTGTCCTCTATGAATATATTCACCACAGCTTAGGTGAGAAAAATAACTAGTTGAAAAAGATATCTTTCAGAACTAAAACACCAAATTACCGGGTGTTTTATCGGGCACTTTTATTTATCTTGCTAAAACGGCTAATGTAATTATAATAAATGTAACATTATATTTTTGACCCCTTACGTTGGTGCATTACTTATTTATTTTTACATCTTTATTCCTAATTTGAAACCGACACTTTGTAATCTGAAGATTTTCTACAAGAGATTTAGTTATTTTTTCTACAGATTAATTATAAACCAATTGTTTATCCCACTAAATTTCTGATCTTGCATTGTTCTTCCTTTTCATTGAATCATTTATTTTTTTTAAATACACGTAATAATATTTTACGCAGTTCTGAATATGCTATAAATATACAGATTTTTATCTTTAAGGTTTTTAAGCAACCGATTTAAAAAAAAAATGCCCAGTAACTTAAATGATAACCAAGTCTTTATATTTCTCTTACGTATTCATATTCCTGAAAATATCCGATAAAATGATACAAATATATTTACGCTGCTAATGAACCAATCTTCATATTTTTCATTTTAGTATCAAAAATATCTAATCATTAAAAAAATCAACACTCATTATAATTATTTACAAATATAAAAGTTTATCGATAACGATGGCTTGACACAATCCTATTTTTGATGCTCAATTATTTGGCTTCGTTACTATTTTTTATATTACTAAAATAATTAATAATTAGGAAAAAATTCTTCAAAAAAAAATCTACTACCTTTTCCGTTACAGGAATATACAATTTTTTACTGATTCATCAATATCAATCAACCCTTTTGACTCAGTGCACATATATATATATATATTTTCATTATTTTTTTGGTCTTTTCGATAGTTTAGAAGTCAGAGTGCTCGCCCAGGAACTCGGAGAAAGCGGGTTTGATTTCCTATCAGTCGGGTTTTTCAAAAAAAATGCAGGACTGCATACCCGTTAGGTTGAGCAATTCTCTGGAAAACAATTGTCGTGAAAAATTATCCGCCAAGATGTCTTCACATTGCGGAAATTTATATACTCTACTTTTTGCGTGTATATTTCCACACCGTGTAGATCCATATGCTTCATTCACTCTGGGAGAGAACATGGCTTAAAAAAAACCATATCCGTTCAAAAAGTGGATCATTATGAATCTCAAAAGTGTAAAAATCAGTAGAAGATGACGAGTATACAAATTAATACACTTCATTATAAGAATATATATGATTTACAGTATGTTTCCATTCTAGCTACTTTCTTGAAAAAAAAAATATGTTAAAAAAAGCTTTGTCCTGCTGAGATCCATTTGAAGTAGACATAGTAAAAGAATAAATTAAAGAAAATCTACAACGTTCATTACTTTTAGGACACTATTTTAGTGATTGCTCGTGATACTTCTTGAATTATTATAACGATATTTTATACAATATGTTGGTATTTAGACTAGATCTTTGGTAACTCGCTAGGGAAAACAATTTCCAACATTTATTTATTTTGAACCTCTGAGCAAGGCCAATAGATCCCAGTCATGGAAGAGATAATTAATTAATGATCGTATTCCTGACTAACAGCTTCTCCCTCAAAGTGCGTGGACATGTTTGTACTGAAACTCTATATGTTTTCAAACAACCCTGGGAGTTTACCAATATAGGATTTCAATAAACTTTGATGATATATAATCCAGGCTTACGTGAAACTTTGAAAATCAACAAAAAAATACTTCGTATTTTCTATTCTCTTTTACTTTATTTCAGCTAAAAGTTAATTCAAAAATATTTGCATATCCATTTTTAAAACTTGGCATTCTGATATCACTGTATTTTTTTACTTAAAAATAACTTTCCTACAAACAATACTAATAATTATTTAATCAATGTGATTCTAAATCATCATATTACATTCTAATTAAATACAACTGAAGACTATAAAATCTTAATCAGCTAAATGTCATTTAAAAAATATATATTTTACTTAAATATCGTATGTACTTACTTGCATTTTAAAGGTTTTCCAGTAACAAGATCTCGGATATTTGAATGCTATGTTAAAAAATCGTATGTAACATCCTTGTATTATATATTGTCATGTCACTCTATTTTAATTTGATTTTGACATTGCGGCTATTTTGAAAGCGTAGGAATTTTTTTGGTTTATGTCTTAATACAGTCATTAATAAAGTTAAAAATTTCACTTATTGGACGTATTTGGATATCGAAAAATAATATATTTGCAATTTTTTCAAAAAAACTACTTGAAACATTTAAAAAAATGCTTATGTGATATGATAAAATGTATCTCGTAATGGTAGCTTTTTGTGAAATTATTTTAAAAATAAAACAATATGATATTTGACTATTTATACCTTTCATCTTTTAAATATCTGTAAAAACACACCAACAAATTAAAGATGGTTTTATTCGACATTTTTTTTATACCATGTTCGCTCCCAACATGGAGCATATGGATCCAGATTGTGTAAAGATACCCACTCCGAAAGAGGAGGATATGGATCTTCACAATGTGAAGACGTCTTTACAGATTATTTTTCACGAGAATTGTTTGTCAGACCTCAACCCAATGGGCATCCAGTCCTGCATTTTCATATTTTTAATATCCGACAGATGGGGAATCAAACCCCTACTATCCGGATTGCTAGGCGCGTACGCTACCAACTACGCTACCGGGGAGACATATTTATAATACATGATTATATTTTTTGCTTTGATCCTTTTCGATTTACAAGATATAATACTTACATTACAAAGTTTTACAAATAATAGGATACTTTTTGCAACATATATTCACCAATAAACAAATACCTTAATGGCTTCCAGGTAATCATTCTTATATAAGTGAAAGCGTAAAAAATTCTAATGGTGTTGTCATAAATATGTGAAAGAGCTTTTATAATTCCAGACATACTATTTAAAGTGACTTTTACGAAGATCAAGGTGATAACAATGTTTTACAGGTATTCAGAACGAATTATGAAAATAGAGAGAAAGTTTTAAATTCTTTTATCATTAAATGTGTCATTCGAGAAACGTCAAATAACAATATATATCTTACAAATAAGGTTTAATTGATATTTATAAATTGAATTACAAGATATAGCTTAAATTAAATAAACCTACTCGTCTAAAATTCTTTGGAAGCACTTTCAATACATATCTATTAAATAGAACTGTTTTGTGAAAATTTGCCTTCCGGGAAATTCCTTCACAAAATGCAGTCTAAACTCTATTTGATCATTGTAAACACAGCACAAAAATTATGTACGGTAGTCGAAACCTTTCTGATACAAGTTGATTTCAAAAGCTCATTCAATTTCAACCGTACACACTAACATAATACTGACGAACGCATGTGTCAGTAAAGTGCTTCTGCCAAAAAGGATTTGCAGTATATTATTTATATTGATTAAATTATGATATTGTATGTATTCACATGAATGTAGAATTGAACATTTAATTTTCGTTATCAGATTATTTAATAAAAATATATATATCATTTATAACATTGAATACCGCTTATTGTGATCACTGTGAGACCTATAATTTTTGGTAATAATAGCCGCATGATAAAATTAAACATACAAATGAAAACTAAATATTATATATACAACAACTTATTTCAAATAAATTAGTTATTTGCCATTTGTTTGAATTTATTAACTGGCGCAGATTTTAAGGTTCTAGTTTTTGAATGGTAAAAAAACGAATTCAAAATATTTGAAATGTATAAAAAATAAATACTAGGATGAATTTCAGATACGAATTTTGTGTCATATGTATGATTTTAGGATATAGAACAATACTTGTCACGAATTCTTCAGTCCAGTTTTGGAGCAAGGAATTATGGTAATGCTTCTACTTTATGGGATTAAATGGTAAACAGAAGGGAAGTGACATTCAAAGTTAGAGGATATGTCAGAAGCCGACTGCTCAGTTATGACAGCCAGATCGTTAAGTGGTTGGATCAACATAGGATAACATAGGATATATTGGCCTGCCCATGAGTAACCAATGCAAATATGCAAACGTATCTTGAATAATAATTCACTTGAATAATATGAGAAAAATTTAATAACGGAAAATAATATAATTATTACTAGGCAATCAATTAATATCAAAATATTAAAAATTTAGTTATATTAAAAGTAGAAAGCATACAAAAACTAAAAAGAATTGGTGTGTTTTTAGTTCCAATTTATTATTACAACATTTATTAAAGACACGTACAATAAAATATTTTTTTAAGACCATGAACTTACCCTTTTGTTAATTTGACTTAAGGCTTATTGCATTACTTATAATTACTTAATTTGAGACTGTGCTTATGAGATTATATTTCGTCTTATCGTTTATAACTAGAAAGAGCTGGAATATAGCTTTAAAATCCACACCAACCATGGTCTTGGGAAGCTGCTCCTGGGACACTTCTGGCACTTACGAAGAACGTCTCACGTTCGTTACGCCATGGTATACGCCTGCATAACAGGTGTGGAGACATGTAGGGGAAAACATGTAGTAGTATTTTTTATCATGTTTGCTCTTAAAGTGGAGGATATGGATCTACATAGTGTGAAGAGATCCACTCCGAAAGTGAAGTATGTCGATCTCCGCAATATGAGAAAGTCTTGATTTTGCGAGAATGAATAATATTTTTACTGGTTTTAAAAATTATATAATGTGACTAAGCGGCATTTATAACTTGTTTTTGCTAAAAATGGACTTATCGTATTTTTCAGAATGGTAATGAGTATTTAAGTTTATATTACCAAATATTTCAGCTGTCAATCCGTAACAAAAAGCTTCTTCTACCTTATATAAATTTTTATTATAATAAATTTACCTTACAATACTTTTTCAGGAAAATATAATTTCCAAAAACCAAAAGCTTTGACTGCGACTTAACTTTCTGTAGCACGACTCTAATTAATTTCTTCGTATTTTATTACCTGTAATTAAAATGTGGTCGTGTAGGAAGAACGTTTCTTACAGAAAGATTTTAAAAGCTTATCGCGCATGATGAAGCAATACCTGGTATACCACATTACACGAATTTTACTGAAGATTAAAAAAAACTTTCTTCAATCAATATTATTACATCAAATTCTGTTTTTGTTTTATATTACTTTTAAAATAACTAATAGTTTTTAATGTTGACTTTAAACAAAATTCAATTTTGATTTAATTGTGACTATAGAGAGTTCTTTTCGCCTTTTGTATTTTGTGCAATTTAATAAACAAAGTATTGCTGTTTTAATTAAATAATATTTACTTATCACCCTAAGTTTTAGTGTTGTTTGACAAATAAGTAAGTTTTACATATGTTTTCACAGGCAAACAAAGCAGTTTAATAGTGAGGCAAAATATGGGATGAGTTTGTATGATACGTTAACAGTAAGTATACACGCGCGTGCTTAATTTGATATGCTAGATACACGTAAACTAAATTCAATGTTTATAGCTAATAGCTAATATTTGTCATAAACATTACATAAAACTAAATTTTGGTTTTATATCGACGGCTTTCTCTGCAAACCAGCTCACTCTATCCATAGTCGTGATACCATTTTATTCAGATTTAATTTTTCTACCACAAACAAAACGCATATTTACAAAAAAAAAATACGTCAGATAACCCGCACAAGCCAATTCAACTCTAAGCAGTTACCTACCAATCGTGTACATTTTTTTTGTTTTGCTCCTAAACATTTGTCACAAATGAAGTAAGCTGGTTTGCAGTTGAATCCATCGATATGATAAACGACTCGCAAATTTTTTTATATGTCTAATAAAATTAGTATCTAGATATTAAATATAATAGTGTAGTTGCTCAACCCAATGAGCATCGAGTCGTGCATTTTGACTTTTTTTTAAATCCGACGGATGTGGGAATTGAACTTTGATTCCTCGAATTGTAAGACGCACACGCGTACCTTTACACTGCGGTTGAGATAACTATTATAAATTTACAATACTATAAATAAAAGTGAGGTGAATTATTTTGTTATAATGTAATAATTTCTTTAAACTAAACGTTAATAAAAGATACTCGTATGGCCAAAATTTCATGGGAGACTTGTTAGCTGCCGACCACAGCTATTTCTTTGACCAAGTCTGCAATATTTGTGGAGTTAATGGTCACCAAGCGGAACCTCCGAGATTACTTTTGGTTGGTTTGTTAACACCATCTACAATACGTTGCGGTTGCCTTTTGCCTCGCTGCATATTTTGCATAGCCCATGCTTGTGTGCAATGAATATATAATATTAGTAACTGTATTAAGTATAAATATAACATTTTATTATATGCAATTTGTGTGCTACACTAACGTCGCCAATTTTTTTTGGCACTGGTTTAAAATCAGCCAAAATATAGCTATTAAAACGTTCCGGGTCAAAGGTATTTTCAATTAAAAACATTCTTTTAGTAAAAAAATGTGAAATCTCACAGTGAGCAAAAAGGTTTTTTCCAATAATTCTAGATCTTAACAGGGCTTTGTTAATAGGGATTACCCACATTTTCATGCAAACCTAGAACTTGGATCTGGGACACTTCTGGTACACCTGGCATTTTAAGGAGCGTCTCATGTTCGTTACGTCACGGTACAGGCCATCATAATACGTGCGAAGACGTGGTGGGTTGTAGAAAAGAAGCCATGCAAGTGTTTTAGTAAATAATAAAACAATTTTTATCGAAGAAATTATAGTTTTAATCCACTTTTAAATTTTAAACATAAAAATCAAAATTATAATTAACTCCAGTTATTATAAAAACAAATATAATTGTCAAGGCTTAATTCAATTATGTATGAACTTTTCTTATTCTCTTCGTTATAAATAGCTCCCCCTATGCTGAATTTATGACTTCAGCTTAGTCAAGTCTGGTTGTATATTTGGTCTCTTTATTTTTTTTTCATTTTTACATATTAAACTTGATGTGATTACCCTCAGATTGCCAAGACCTACGCTCTAGGGTATGATAGTTTTGTAGCTGAACTTTTTCAACTTAGCCTTATAAAGTAGGTAACATGATTTCATTCTTGTTCAGTACAAGATACTATAGAAATTTCCAGGAATTTGTATAAAACGAGATTAAATCTATGTAACCAACTGTCAGACTCAAATAATCTTCTTTAAAAAATTCATTGCTTGTAAAAAGCTCGAAGGATCATATTGAGTGATTATCTTAAAAAATATTTCAATACATCTAAACTTTTATGATTGCTTTATTTAATACAAACTGATTTATTTTCATCAAATATTATAGTAGACCACTTCCTAGTATTGTAGTACTTGATCAAAAACCGATTAATAGTGCATACGTTCTTTCGTGAAGTTTATAAAATAAATACTTCATTGCCATAAAAGGAATTTTAAAGCTCTCTATGACTTCCCATTTATGACGAATTTTATGATATTTTCAACTTTAATGTGAACATTTAGTAAATGCGCTTAAATATATGATATTATTAAATGCAAGTTGTTCGATAGCGTTCGGCTAAATATATTCACTTTCAAGTGACTGTAAAATTTACGTGCATCATATCATTTTAAAAATATGTTGCCATTTTCTTCGTGAATGATTTTGGTTTTTTTTATGTGGCGTTATTTATATTAATTTATAACCCGTAAAGTGATAGAATGAAATATTTTTAGATTTAAAATAAGTTTTAATATTTTTATTTTTCAAATGAAATGAACAGAGTGATTCAAAGTCAATAACTTCCTAGTATCTTAGTTCCGGGATATGCTTGATTACCGTCACGCGGTCGCATGCCTCGGGATATATTAGATCGATGGTGGGCACATTTTTTCATGAGATTCATCAATAATATAGCATTACTGAAACCGGGAAACAGTATTAAGAATCCATAAATAAAATCCTACTAGATATTATATTTATATTATGACATTATAATGTACGGAAAACAGCCATACATCATTTATCTCAGTATACCAAATTACATTTTCGGTTCATACTTGAGTCGCCGACATAAAAAAAATATATTGACGACGTACCGTAAATCAAATTGATCCCAATAATAAAAACATGACAGCGACATGATTTTCTTCCAATAAAACGTATTTCCCAGTTTCTATGCGGAAAATTTTGTTCGTCTATCATGTCAGATGCCAGGAATGTTACTAACAGGACACTGCGGAATTTAGTGCTTAACACTTTTTGCCCTGTGATGGATAGCAAATAATCAGTACTTGTATTTTATTATATTTCTACAAATATACTGATTGTAAGCTCTTAATACTTCACGCATATCTCATAAAAGTTTTATGATTTGAATGATGTCGTTATAAAATAAAAACATTGATCAAAATCAACAGAAATAAGTAATTTGTATTAAATCTCGAACCAGCATGTCCGTGAATGTATTGCATGATATTGTTTTAATGCGTATTGGGTGGCGTCAATCACTCGTTAAAATGATGTTATTTTTTTTCAATAAAGGAAGAGTAGGAGCTTTCTAAGTGATTAAATGCTGTGGTTAGTCTATAAACGGTATCTGCATTAGGATGTCACATCTCTGTTTTCGCCTTATATAATTTAAAATTTGTTACCACGTAATGGATAGTGAGTGATAATTTACTACTTTATTTTTCAAAATATACTGTAGAAACATCTTCATACTTTATGCAGTACTTATAAAATCATATAATTTTAATGATGTTCTTGTGAAAAAAAATTTATCAATATTAGCAAAAATAATTATGCTACACAGAATCTAGTTGTCTGTATTATATGATAATGGTATGTGTGTTGGGTAGCTTTCACCACTAATTTTCATGAATTCAATACCTCTCAGATGGGAAGAGAGAAAGCATTATAAAGGGTATCAGTCTATAAATGATACTTGCGCTGGCATATCGCGTCTCTATTCCCACCATATTTTTTTCATTGATTGCACCTTTTTTATCTTATTTGACATTACTTTTTCAGCTTATTATATTAAACTTTCTAGTAGATTTTTTAATAATTTTTATTTGATCCAAATACATATTTAACTGGACGTTTGAGATCCAACACCGTTGCTTTTGGCATAGTAAGGCAAAAGTTTAATAAACGTGACACCAAATTAAGTATTAGATACCGGAATGGTGTAGAACGCAGTTATATGAGAGGAATATAAAGACATTAACTAATAACTATAATATATCCTCTGTCCCTTTTGGCGTAGGTGAAAACTATATCTCTTGCTGCCACCCGACGGGATTTTGAATCTCTCTGTCAGTCCACTTAAAGATATCAAATGTGCTAGGTTATATTACATGTTAAAATCATTACATAAAAAATACTTTGCAAACATTTATTAACCCAATCAGTTTTTAATAAAAAAAATATTTAGTTTGTATTCAAACTTACAACTTATTAGCCTTGAAGCATTTATTATAATATTATGTATTCTATAAAGATTATAGATTAAGCGTTATGGATATGTATGACAGGATATACATATATGTGTTAAGCTTGTCTTGTAGAAAATTAGCAAATTAATAAAAGTATAATGTAGGTATGGGTAAATATTAAAATAGGTGGACTTCATACTAAATATAAACTCAAATACTAAATATCCACAAAATGTATTTGGCAGTATTAAAGAATACTGGCATACTCTGGAAGGTGACCGACAAGTAACAAAGAATTTCAAAGAATTCGTCGTATTACTGGCAGAAGACGTTCCAATGAAAAAGTGAGTTTTGAAATAATCGAGTTTTAATGTTTGACTGTCTCTGTAAATACATTTTGTGACAATTTCTTAACGTATAATCGAAGATTAAAGCTCAAATATTTCAAAACTCATTTAACTTCTGTTGCCAGTAAAATGACTATATGATCCATTTAAAAACGGACATGGTATAGATCAACTAAAACAAGAATATCTACTGACTATGGATCCATAAAATTAAAAAAAAGATATAAACCACTGTTAAGAACTGATAGTAGATAATATTAAAAAATACAACGAAGGTTAAAAACTCAAACCGTATTATGTTGAGAATGGCAACCATCAAACGAGGAAATTTATAACATTGGGCGGGATATACAAGAGTAAGCAAAGTTTATATTATGTAGCGGTTGATAGATAGTTTAGCCACTTTTCGTGTAGCCACGCTCTTAGTTTTAAATAACTGCGACAGCTAACAACTATGACGCAATGGTGTGGTTCTACTTCATACACGTCTTACAAAGTTATGTTTTCAATTTATTTATATGAAACGGCAATTTATTTGATAAATTCACCGTACAATAAAGATTTGGTCTGCCTTGCTTCACAACGGATTCTAAGTATACTCACACTTCAAGTAAAAGTATTTCATGTTGTGTGTGATATAAAATACCCGGATAAAACAAACGCGGCATTATAATTTACTTTTTTATTTACTAAGTGTTTAATGCTTGTGAAAACGTGTTA
Organism: Rhyacophila evoluta; assembly: GCA_022683975.1. Classification (NCBI taxonomy): domain Eukaryota; kingdom Metazoa; phylum Arthropoda; class Insecta; order Trichoptera; family Rhyacophilidae; genus Rhyacophila; species Rhyacophila evoluta. The sequence goes on along the minus strand of JAGVSQ010001075.1, from coordinate 10,069 downwards.
CCTATTAAAAATATAACACGTTTCAAATCTGAATTTCACGTAATTTATCGATTTAAATTTAATGATCATTTCCTCTAATACTCTATTTTAGTAAAAGTTTTATGATTATTTTATTTCTCTACTAGTTATTTGAAATATTTTTATATCGATTGTTATTTGTGATTTATACCTTCCAGTCATGTGTATTTTATATCCTGATAAATAAAAGAAAGTATTTTTCTAAGAATTACTAACAAGCCCATTAATTGTGAGAAGGAACAGTGAAATACTTTATTTACTATGTCCATAAGTGGAGTAAATGGATCTATATATTTCGAAGACGTTCGAGCCGGAAGTGAAATATACGCAATGTGAAGATATGTATTATCAAATTACTTTTCATAAGAATTGATTTTCACACAACTGTTCAACTCAATGGGGATAAGCACTTCTACATTTCTGGATTTGTATACGTAGCCGATGTGAGAATCGAACCCGCACTTTCCGAATGTGAGGCACGCGCGTTAATGTCTCCGCTACCGACGAGAAGAAACAATCGATATTTGATATAATCGTTATAAAATAAATATGTCTTTAAATGATATCTAAATATTAAATTTATGATGCCAGAAGACAAAATATGAGTAGCAAACGACATTCACATAAAAGTTTCACAGAGCATTTATCTGATTTTTAAATTACTTTCAATAGTATACAATAAGTTTAATTGGTTGTATAAAACTACGTTGTGTTAATGATTTTTTCAAGTTTACAAAATTAAGGTTTTTGTTTATTTATAAATGAATAAACTTAACTTAATTAGTATTAAGTTCACTCAATTATTTTAACAAAACAAATTCAAAATAAAATGAAAAATTTAAATAAAAATAATTAACTCTTATTTTTCTATTGTATTGGCATTTAAAAATAATTCGTCATTCAATAAAAGCATCATGTTTAAATGCCAATACAATAGAAAAATAAGAGTTAATTATTTTTTTCAGATTACTTTTGCAAAATATAATACTTAGTCTGTAATAAAAGATAATTTTATCTTGAAAAAATATTAATATAATATTAAACTCATGTGTGCTGCAAATTAAACTCCTACAATAACCTCATACAATTGCTTTGAAATGAAATCTTCTTAAAAAAAAAATCCAACGGTTATTTGTGGTCCATATTTGACTATTTTTATTTTGACATTTATTTTTTCTCGCAGCAATATAGAAGAAATTATACACAGACTTATACCAAAAGTTGTATTGTAGTTTAAAATTTCTACTGCTAAAGATTAATGATAATTAATGATGAATTGAGCATTTGGTGGACTTAAAATTTTCGTGATAAAATCAGTCAATATAATATCAAACTACTGAGGTTTTTTACTCTATTTTAGAGTATAAATGAGGGGAATATTTTCTAATGGTAAAATCAATTCATGAATCAACAATTGTACATGCTATATGGTTCTTTTATGCCAGTGATAGTCAACTTAGTTCATACCGTCCACTAGTGAGCGATTCAAGATTTTGTGTTGGGCGGTAGCAAAATTCGAAAATGCAAATATTCGCGAAAATAGAAAATTTTATCTAGCGCGAGATCTAAAACAAATTACTAACAACAATGATACAAAAGTCGGTGGCATGTATACAAAAAGTTGACTACCCTTGTTTTATACAAAAAAATCTCCTTTTTATTTTGCCATATTGGAATAACTTTATTTTGGAAATATACTCTTCATATAACTAAATACTACCACTATGTTTTCCTTAATTAGTTGATTGAAAGCCTCTGTTTTTACATTTTTTCAGGGTATTTAATTCATATAAATATAAGCAAATACTTTTTCGTCAGCTAATTAATTTTAATAGATTATTGACAAATACAATACGTGCGTGAATTTGTATTTAACATTATTATCCTTTCAATATAAATATAAACCGTTCTTCTAGTATTGTTTAAGCATGCATAAAATTTGTGACAAAAAGTATAATAAAACATACTTTAAACTTTAAGCTTCTTTCATCTTACTTGACATTTTGTTCTCAGTTCGTAACTCAGCATCCAAGCTTCAAATCTATGAGCAAATTCAACGTTAGTTATTGTTATGATAAATCAAAACTTTAAAGTTTTCCTGAGTTATACAATGGAAGCAGACATACCAAGTGGTAGACGGTGTAAACGGATTTAACGAACATCTGGACGTTCAATACTTGACTCAAGTCGGTATTAATTACTTATCGCAGACCAAACACTGGTACTAGAGCTTATTACTCGTCCACTTGAACGTGTCTGAAACTTGCGTTAGCTATGATATAACGTTAATCCCGGAATTACTACGTATTAAGCTAATACGATAAATTTAGAAACATTTCTTTAAACGAGTAATATTATATATTCAAAATTACTATGGTCACTTCAATCAAAATGACTTGACAAAAAGACGTTTTTATTTAATAATATAAAGATATTAGAATAATTCAAATCTAAATATTTTTTCTGACGATAAGTAGATGTATGGTAAATTTTTATATCTCCTCAATTCCCTTAAAGCTTTGCCAATTTGTCACCAGTAGCTTTTACATAAACCTGTTCTCAAACAGAGCAGATAAATTACTTCCTAAGACATTTTTTTGTGTAATCAGGTTTCAAAAAAATTTTGTATATACTGCACACGTCTTTATCCAACATATTTTTTTTTATATTCGCTTACTTTTTACTTACAATATTCTTATTGAAAGTGGAACATTTGGATGAATATGATATGAAGATGTCTACTCGAATAATAAAGTATTTAAAAATTCACAAAGTAAAGCCATTTCTTGACAGATTTTTCACGACAATTGATTATCAGCTAATTATTTCCATTAGGCATCCAATCCTGCACCTCTGTTTTATAAATAAAGCAGCTATCGGGATCAAATTCGGAACCTCCATCTCCACAGCGTGGGTGATGACCTCTCACCCACCATGTATTTATTTACTATAGTAAGTTTAATATGAATTGAAATTTTAATTCCTAGGATTATTTATTTTCCCCGGTGGCCAAAAAGTTGTCGTGCGCGTCTCGCACTTAGAAAATGTGGGCTCAAGTCCTAAATATTCCAATGCGAAAATACAGGTCTGGATTTTCATTGGATTAAAAAGAATTCTGATAACCAATTCCCGCAAATCAAAAACTGTCGAAGACACTTTTTAACCATGCGGAAAACTATATATACTCCACTTTTGCAGCGGATATCTTCATGATATGCTCTCTTTTTAGAGCGAAATTGGTAACAAAACTTTTATCGAGTAATTTAAATATTAAAATACAGATAAAAAACTTTTTATTTTTATTTTAAACACAGTTTTTTATCGAGGAATTTCATGTGAAATAACTTAATAAAAACCTCAGTGAAACAAATCTTACATTGAAACGGAAAAAAATATTTATTTCACAATAATTTAGTAAACGTTTATAATAAACTCAACAGGAATTTACTAAAAAATATCGGTAGATTACATTTAGCTTTTTTCTGATGAAGAAAATCGTGAATTATTTTTATTATTAAGTAAGGTTTATTTTATTTACAGTGTATTCTAGCATTACTTTCCTGCTTCGATAAATTTATTGTTCATTTCAAGCTTTTCCACCCCAACTTTTATTCGATTAATTTAGAAAGCTTTTTAGAATATTTGCAATTCACCATAATGTTAAAAGTCTTCCAATTACGCTGCTATATAAACTAAGTAATGATTTTACAGAGAAGCTTAGAAAGTTATAGCTTTATTATATACACACTCATTTTGTAAACTTTTGATGCCGAGGCCTTAAATGATTTAAAGTGAAAACGCTTCTAAAGTAGGTACTTTAGATGAGTAATAATACTCTATATTGAAAATAATTAGACTCTTTTATTTTATTAATATCCCGTATTTTACAAAATATATATAACTTTATCTCAAAGATGTCTAATATTTTTTGAAAATCAATATCGTGAAAATAATAATAGTGTAACTTAAAAAACACGATGAATTAGTATCCAGACAGCACAATTTGTTGTTAATTAAATTACCAGTCTTCCTTAAAATAATCCATTAGAAAGATTTTGAACATCTTTGCTATCCACATACTCCACATTCAATGTAGATATTGTTATAGATAAAAGATTCCACATATTTCAAATTTTTCTTAAATTTATTTATATTTTACAAAATATCTACAATATTCACTTTTTTATATAATAGATTCAGGTAATTTAAATCAGTTGACTTTTGACAGTGGTTTTATTATCAACTCTAAATAGTTATGAGTGTAAACCAAAGGATTCAAAAAAAAAATTGAACAATACTCTACTTCAATTAATTTATTTATTATATTTTTGTGTTTAAATTCAGGTTTGTATCAACTTCACATTGTTTTTTTACTAAGGTATGGATAAAAGTTCATTACTTATAGTGGTTTAAAGGTAAAAAAGCACACGCTTCGAGTCCGGACGTTATCGGGTCGAATTTTACAACTGTTGCTTTCAAAAAATCCAAGCGTGCCTAAATTAATACTTGGTTAAATAATTTGACGACAATCATAAAAAAATCCGCCATCTCATCCATATACTCTTATTTACTATTTTCGGATTGCACATCTTCACGCCATTTTGGTATATTTATAATATTATACTTCATAGTATGCTCCACTTGCAAAGCACGTGTTAAGCAATTAATTGAAAATATCTCACTGAGTTGTATTGTAGTATATATAATTATACTTATAGTATGTAATGAAAGAAGTATTTATTTTAAAAGCTTTTGAGATAGTAGTGAAGAAAGCTTTGGTTAAAATATGACAGATCTCGCAGCAAAGTAAGTGTTAAAAAGGAACGAAGCGATATCTTGAGCTGAAATATGTCTTATTGTGGAAACGAATGTATACCTACATAACTAGTGTCAAAAAGCCACCGCTCGCTGGAGACAAAGTACGTTTGCCACATTGTAAAGTTTGCCGTGGATGTGAGGGTGAATTACATATTCCTAGACAATTCGTGAGTTTAAAATAAATTAAATTAGTCTTCTGTAGAGAGATAGTTATAAATTAGAGAAGTTAATCTTTTTAACGGTTTCATTCATTATAAATATCTGTACTAACATCTTATTATAGCTTAGAGAAATAGTCGTCTTTCAGAACGTATTTAGCAAGTTGTAGTAATTTCTTGAAAATATTACATTCACACCAAGATTCAGCAAAAGCTTCTTGCGTACGGCGTACTTAAATATAATAAAAGTTTCATGGCAAACATGGTACATACATAAAATATAAATACATTTAAAAAATACTAGATAACACAGGATACAGGCGATTGTGAGACACTGACTATGTGTAACCAAGCTTTGTTTTAAATTAAGTTTCACATGATTTTATTTCAGTGCAGATTTTACATGCCAATAATAATGCTCAAACGATTTATAATAGTTATATTAAACGATGTTTTCTCAGACATTAATATCTTCCAACTTAGTGAGAGTGAGTTAATATCCGCTTTAGTTCATGAATTTCTTAAATAGAACCTATTTAACTTTCTGTTTATATTCATATATTATATTTTTCTCAAATTTCTCTTCACTTTCAATTGTATTTATTTTATATCATACTATTTTTTTATCATGTCCGCTCTGAAAGTAGAGCATATGAATCTACACAGTATGAATATGTCCGCTCCGAAATTGGAGTATATGGATCTCCGTAATGTGAAGATATACCTTGATAGATTATTTTCAAGAGAATTTGTTGTCAGGTAACTCATTGCGTATCCAGTCCTGTAATTTCATATTTTTAAACCCAACATATGAGCGAATGGGATCCGCACTTCTCAGATACAAAGCCTGCGCGCTAGCCTTTCCGTTATCAAGGAGATAATTTTACTTTAATGGTACTTTTATTTTGTTCTTTTGTACAATAAATGGAATTAATTTAAAATCAATTTATATTCTTCTGCTATTCTATTGGAAAATAAATATTATGTATATCATATTTCTTATAACTTGAAGCTATGCTTATAACATCTTAGCCATTTTTTATAAATAAATGTATCATTCGCCGCACATTTACTTGTAAAGATTTACTATTTGAATGCTTTTAGTAGCACATATTTTTAGAATTATTGGGAGTCCTATGATCTGATTTTTTTCTAAATGAAGACATAAGAAAACAGACCACGAAACCAATTACCACCATAATAGTAATATCGCAATGTACATTGTGGCTTTCCTGCGTATCGTAGATGCCTCAAGAGATGTTCATCCTCCCTTCAGACTTCTTTGTTTCTAGCGTCGAAAAAACAACGATAAATATTATTTAGTAATTATACTTATTAACCTTAAAATTAACCTTGCTTGTATACATCAGCTATTATTAGATTTACTCTTAAGTATTCTTCAGCATTCTTTTTCATATAATCTTCTTAAAAAACAGATATTGAAATAAGAAAAAGCAAAACTACTTATAACGATAATGACATTTTTTGGAATAAATTAAGATACAAAAATATTTCAAGTGCAGGTTTTAAAGGATAAATGGGCTTCAGAAGAAGCTGTGGACAAACTGTTTTAAATTCTGCAATGTGGTGGGTGGTAGCTTTGCACTTTATACCGTTTGGAGGTAGGTGTATGTTGCAATGAATATGACTGCCTCTATGGGAAATATTGTATAACATATTACTGTTAAGGGGCATATTTCTTTCAAAGTCTTAACTTTTCCATAGCTTAAATATTATAACGGAAGTTTATCATTGATTTTTATTTGGAATAGATTCAATAAATAAATACAAAGCATTTATGTTGACTTTAGTAAAATAAATGCTTAGTCATAGTTTTTACGAACCAGTAAAAGTCGTGCTGCATTACTGGAACTGGCTGATACGAGTGCTGCGGATGTCTACAAAAAGCCTGAGAACCCATTATTTTAACCACTGAGTTTCTGGTATTGAGGCACTATGAGATTTTTAGGTAATATGTATTTGGAATAATGAGGTAACGATATGACCTGATACAAATTATACAAAGTGATTTAAGTGAGGAATTCAATATTAAAGTCACCATGTGGTTGGTGACAAAATACAAAAAAAAATCACGTACAAGCTAATTTGAGAAAAAAGAATAACTCATCTTTTTTAAAACAAATTGATTCAAACTATTAGTACTAAAACTTATTTTTGAGGAGTTCATATAAAAATATTGAAAAAAAAATAATCATCAACCATTTTAACTATCGTTATCAAAAAAAAACTTGGTAAAAAAAAAATTGAAATTCAGAAATTAACAATGAAAGAAAAACGAAATAATTTGATTAGATGTTGTTTTCTAGTGAATATTATTATTAAGAATTGATATTAAAATGTAATAGTCTTAATTTTTTATTCGTTTCTTATATTGATTTGATTCTGATTTATTTTTCTTATTTTTATTATTTTCTTAAATTCATTAGCTTAAAATGAAAGTCTTGTCTGTATTGTAGTTTTTTTTAATTTTCAATGAATGGTTTGAAATTTACAAAATATACAAAATAAACTCAAGAATGATCTGTCATATATTTTTTCTTTTCATGGCATAATATATTTTTCTTCTGGACTCAATATTTTGTGTACTTATGGATTAATGAATTACACGTTTCGCATAAACTATACAATTCTTTTTTCACGTAAAACTTGTCAATTACAAGGGAATAAACTTTAAATAAATATTTTCAATTACATGCTCAAATCTTTTTTCAAACAAACTTTAATGCCCCAAAAAATACTTTTACTTTAAAATTATTAAATAAAAATAGCTTAAGTATAAAGATATAATATTTTTTTTAATAAAAGAAAGCCCCTCCTTTTGTTGTATGGAAAAACGTTTTTAAATGTATTTTTCTGTTTTAAAAAATATCACGTCGTGGCTGTACAAACTTTTGTTTGTAAAATTTCTAAGAAGATTGAAATATATTTAAGTAGGTATTTTCATACAAAAACTTTTATGAAAAGTTTTAAGCTTTTCAACCGTATCTAACTTTAACCAGACATGTACAGAAAAATACTTTATTTATAACTGCTTTGTACTTATTCCACTTCTATAATACCATAACTTCTGTAGATGTCATTATACAGGTTACATTTTTTTAAGTTGTGTTTATTGCATGACAAATAGGTTTTTATATTTGAAATTAGTGACAAAATATACTTTACATTTTCATATTTAAAAAAAATAAAAACGGCACTAATATAATAATTGAATTGACGATTGTCAAAAGTAAAACTAACAAAATGCTTTTAATAGTCAGAAACGTAGTTAAAAAAATCGTGTATCTTAACATTTGAAAAAAATAGACCTAATAAATTATACCATAATACTAAGAAGTTTTAGGAATGTTTTTACTGTTTTTTTTCAACTTTTGAGAACAGTATATTTGGTGTTTTTATTTATTGGTTTGGTTATATATTTTCTAATTCAAAGAATGGAAAAATAACGATAATTTTTTTAACCAAAATTATTTATAACTTTCGCTTTATGAAATGAAAGAATATTCATTAAAACATCCATAATATACATTACCACAAATCATAATCTTACTAAGGAATTATTTCAACAATATTGCTAAACTTGTAAGCTATACATAAGATATTAAAAGTTACAGTTTGTGTGTGAATAATTCTTAATAAATTTCATTATTTAATCTCACCGAATACTGAGTGGTCAGCGCGCACGCCTCACACCCGGGAAATCGGAGTTCAATTTTTACATCTGTTAGATTTTTTAAAATTCGAAAATCTTGGAGTGATAATCCGGATGAAAATATTGGCTGACAAAAATTCTCGAAAATCTATATGGTACTACGTTTCTAGGTGGACACCTATACGCCGTGTAGATCCATATGCTCCACTTTTGAGACAAATATGGTAAAAAAACTTCATATTCTTCAAAATTTGTTATTAGAAATATCAAATATTCATACGTACTAGTAGTATAGTATTTATTAGTATTGTGACCGCTTTTGTATCACTTAACGCCGAGTTTAGTGGATTCAACTGTCCAAAATTCAGAATGTTTTTAATATGGTATCACACGTGAGACCTAGATAACTCATAGCCTAACAACCAGACCCTGTAAAAATGATCCGTCCATATAATGTCTCAAAATAGGCATGCTCAATATGAATCACAGCACTAATAATTATATACACTTACTAATGGTGACTAGATATTTTCCACACTCATTAATATATTTTTAATTAAGAATATATGTGTATATCCTATTAGAAGTTAATATAATAATATTAACCTTAAATCACTCCGACTTGGATGGATGAATGTAATGGCGTTATTTAAAAATATTTGAGTATAACATTTCAAAAATCAAATCTAATCTTTATTGAAACAAAGTCGAATAACCTCGCATTCGCAAAGACATCAATTTAATCTATTATACTTAATAATTTATAATATAGTATTTTTAACACAAAAACTAATATTAAATATTCTTAAAGGAGCATGATATCTCTAAAATAATGACCTTATCGTGTCGGCTCAATCGATATTATTTATTTGTTTTTGTAAACTAATCTTTACTTTCAACTCAATTGTACGTTATAATTTGACAATTCAAATTCAATTCGGCAAGCACAGTGACGATCGGCTTGGAACACGTGGCTCAATTGACTGAATCTTAAGAATAATATTAAATCTTTTATTATCACCACGTGCGCATAAAATATCAAGGTCAATAGATTAATCTCTCGTTTGAAAATTCAGAAAATATATATTCAATAAATTTTGTCCATTCACTGAATCTCATTTATTTCATCTAAGGAAGATTTTGAAGTATTTTCATGAATACTTCAAACGAACGCTGTAATATAAAATTCACAGTAACCTGAAATAATAAGGAATGTTTATTTTTACCAAAAATGGTTATCAATCGGAATCAATAATTTATTTATCAGTGTATGTCTCCTCGGTTAGCGTAGTTGGTAGCGCGTGCGCCTAACGATCCGGGGAATGTGGGTTCGATTCCCCGTCTGGCCGGATTGTTGAAATCTGAAAATGCAGGACTGGATACCCATTGGGTTGAGCAAATT
>JAGVSQ010001074.1:2809-31873 GCA_022683975.1 Rhyacophila evoluta | reverse complement strand
GTTTACAAGTGGTTGAAGAAAAACGTTTCATCAATTTCAACAATTTTAAAATACAGATCAGTGAACTCAATAGTGTCAGGTCACTTTGGATCTCGATTTCGATGGGAGAGGATAAAAACTTTAAAAGTTGTGGTTTTAATTGTTTAAAATATTTACTATAAAAGCTATTATAGTAGTTGCGCTGAAAAAATGTTTCATTTGAATGTTAGTTTCTTAGCTATACTGGAGCCAGTACTGAATATTTGATTCTGTATAATATTATATTCTTTATTACTATTTTCAACGACCAATCACTTCATTGTCAAATGATATAATACTCCTTAGTTTAAAAAAGTACTAATTGCTAAAATAGCTGTTTGAAAAAACTGTCAAATAGATGTATAACTTTGTAAAAAAACAAAGGTTTCTTGCCTTAAACATATGTACATATTTAGAAAATCGCAAATGAAGATATTAATATTGAAAGAATTGTTATTAATAAATTAATTAACTATTCATAGTAATGCAATTTGGTTGCAAGCTTATTGTGTTTAATCCACGCAAAAAATTCTATTTCTTCACTCTGTATTTTATGATACGTATCTACTTATTATCTATATTACTGTATTCTTTTAGATATATTGATTTATATTCTGTATTTTGTAAACACACTCTAATTTATTGAATTGCTTATGCCTTCTACATGATAAAGAGAAGCATATTTAAATACTTCTACATGAGAAGTATTTAAATATTACGGCTAAGTTCCTTCTCTAATTTACATTTTTATTCCAGTATTTATAAAAGCGGCAACATTAACTATCAATATTTATTTTTGATAATGGATTAGTCACAGAGGTGTGACCATACATTACATCTCAATGTTAATGGGACAGCTTTATAATTCAAAAAAAATATTCATAATAATAAACAATGAGAGAGCTCTTATCGTGTAGAAGGCATCACATAACGCTTTTCAAAATTATTCTATTCTAATAAAATTAGTATGTATAAGAGACTAAACATCATATGAAATGGAAATAAGTGGAACAAATTTTCGGTTAAGTGAATTATAATCCATAAAACTCAATTATTTATTTATGCTGATATGAAAATTTGAAAATGTAATCTAAAAATGAAAGTATAATAAAATACCGATTACTTGATATTTTGGGATAATTAACCAGTCAAAAATTTAAAATATTTATGTATTACCTATGTTCAGGTGTTTCAAATAAATATAAATAAAAATTATATGTTTATTAATACAAGCCACACATTTGCTGGAAAACAAGTCAGTTAAAAGCGCTCAACTTGTTACAACTGTTGTCTCAGAATTTGTGAAAAAAATATGCTTTTATTTATTTAATCTTGTTCTACAGTAGTTTTTACCTCGACCCTGACAGTTCTAGACTTTTTGATGTTGGCAATCTTATTTAGGTTGAATGATTGGGAGTCTACTGTGAATGTATGTTATCATATAAACATTTTCACATTTGACGAATTTCTATTTCAAATGCTGTTTAGTGTTTTAGGAATCAAGTCATTGCTTGAAATGTCGACCTTTGAAAAACAATCTACTGGTTTTTTTTCTACAAATTGTGAAAATTTTCCTACGTAGTTTCCATTTTCACTAATATAGATTTCATGAAAATCTCTTCAACTCACCACTGCACAAGAATTATATTCATTGGTTGTGTAAAAATATGTAAAAGTAGGTTTTTAACAGTTTTTAAATAAAATTTACTTGACACTAACTAGCCTTAAATCACAAATTTTCTATGCTTTGTGAAATAAATAATTAATTTTCCAAAACATGTTTTATTTTTTAAAATACCATTAATATCAAAAAAAGAAGATACATACATATTTTCCCACGTTTGTATTGACCAATATAATGATGAATAATATACCAAAAGAGAAGACAACCTGTTGGAGAGGTTATTTAATGATTAAGTGTATACCTGTATAGTCACACCTGAAAGATTAGGAATTAAACATTCACTGGTTTTGAATGAATTGGTAATTTTGCTTGGTTTAGGAAACCAGAATATTTGTATGTTTCCTGCATTTCACAGACTACTTTTATCTTATTCCTGATATATATTTTTACTTACAATTAATTGCCTATTAATTTTATATTTACTCCTTGTTCATTGCAATAATACAGTAAATCTGTTATTGTATCCTCATGCCATATAATAACATGGTGATCAGGTAAAGGAAAATAAGACAAAAAAAACACAATAGATGGGATTCACATTTATAATAACAAAATTGACCTTTGGTTAACTTTATTTACACATATATAACTGAATATGTTATAAAAATATTAGTTTTATTTAAAATTATAATGTAATCAGTTATTTTTTGTTGATTTTTAAACAGTTAAACATGATGGTCTTTGGTTAGGTAATTTATGTATATATTTATAGTTTTATATATTACCTAATAACAAAAGAAGAGGAAAAAGAATTGAAAATTATAGCAAACAACAAATAACATATTGAGCCCATATATTTGTTTAATCAAATACATCACAAAATTAAACAACTATGTACTATACAACGATTTTAATACAACATAATTTTCAATTTTATTTTTGGATTGATGTTATTTAATTAAAAGTGGAATTTTTGTAGTTTTTTCCATAAAATTAATATTCTTTCGCAAAATTCTCTCTCTAAAATGCTCCAAGTATATTTTGTTAAGAGGATTGTTTGCAATTATTTCCTGAATTTGGGAGCGCAAATTAGGAGGATGGATGTTTGCAAATAGCCACATTGTAATCCAATGGATACATGACGTATTAATTTAAAGAAAGGATGTATTCTGCCCAATCAGATGAATTTGAACACTATAATGATGTAGCACTACTGTGTCACATGTTATCCCTATACAATAGTGAAAGTAACTCAAACATCTAGGAAACAAATGACATGGTTAATAAAATTCAAATTTCATCACTTTCGATGATGTAAGTCTTCTAATGCATTTATGAGTTATCGTAAGATATGCCACCTGGAATATATTTTATGATATTTGTTACATGATCAAACCTTTAAATGCAGTTAAAGCTTAAAAAATTAAATAATGGCAACTGTAGAGAGTTTGACAGTTTGAACTAGATGATCACTTTGGCGTTACCTATCCATTACGTTACCCGTTTCAATGAGACATCGACAACCGCAGCCTGTCGGACAAACGTTATATTTGGTGAACCATTCCTCTAAGTGCGCAGTATGGCCCCCATGTCCACAAATCAAACAAGCGTTCGCTGATCCTCTTACGCCGATGTTGCAGATCACACAGTTGAATGCGACCAATGAGCAGTTGGTGCAGCGACCTTTCCTCACAACAATGTTACATCTGTAACATTCGCTGACTAGTTCTACTCCGCTATGTTTAGGTTCTTCTCCATTGAATACCTGTTTCATAACCTGAAATATGAAAATCACAGTATGAAACTGTTTGTCTTTGCATAACCATTCCTGTTAAAACCTCTTTAATATTAGAAAATTTATATTTACAGAACTTTTGTAAAAATTGTATGATAATTAATTAATAAATATTACCATAACTTAATAATTATTAATTCCTAACGCAAGCATCCAATGTTAACTAGCATGAAATTCCTACAGAATTTCCCAAATAATTCTTCACTTTTTTATTGATTTTATTAGGATTATGGGTTCATAAAGAGACTTCACTGTCATATGTTCCAGTTGTAATTGCATGAATATTATATAAAATCTGTAAAAAAAACAACTATGATATAATCATAGGATTACATACCTCAGCCCTAGCTTCTAATAAATTCCATCTGTGCAATATATCAGCGTAAACCCGCATGTAACACTGGTACAGGTGTGTGATGGATGGATCCAAAATGGGAGAAGTGGGAGTCTCTTCACATTTTCCCAGCATATTCAAGGATGTCTCATAATAGCTAGGATTGACATCAGTGGAATCAGAGCACGAGTTTGTCCGATCGTGTTTGGAAATCGGTATTCCCCACCCATCCACATTAATTTCACTGAGATTGTGAATGGTGTTATATGGAGAACTGCTACTGCCCTACAGAAAATAATGAACATGTCATAAATCAATGTCGAATTTGAGAGATGACTGTGTTTGATTAAGTCAATTCAATAGTTGTTCTTACATTTGAATTAGTTGAAAGATCACTGGACTTACTCCCAGTCATGTGAGTATTATAATAAATACTGAATGCACAGCAGAGCATAGCTGCCATTTGTATATCCGCACTTTTTGCATAGTGATTGATTCTGAAATTTTAAATCATCAAACATCAGTAAGCATGTTGACAAAACGATAATTAAACTGATGAATTTTACTTTATCCATAGCTATTTTAGCTATCACACCATTAAGTTTTTATTTATAAAAGTAGACTAAGGTACTAAATAATGAGAAACAGAAGACCATTGAACCAGCATTTATCATTAAGATATAGTTTTCTATTCTCAATATTTCTGTTTATTTTAAGTTTTAATTACTACAAAAATTTTTGAAAACATATATTTACAATGCGTGTATCATGTTGGATCCAAAAGGATGCAATGACCAGTTGATCAAATCATCGGTATCACAGTTGTAAAAGTTGGGAGAAAAGTATGAAGGTTCTGTTTTGTACTTTTCCAGGGAAGATCCAGTGAGTGCGGATAATTGCCACGTTTGCATCAAATCCATTCTTCCAATTGCCTTGGCTACAGATGCATTGCGCTCACACATGTCTACAATATTTTACATCTACTATATAATACTCTGGGCATGTATTCACAAATAAATATGTATTAAAAAAACTTAAATTGATAAATAAATAATTGATTATTAATATAAGTCATGTATTGGTAGTATTTCTTCCTATTTACTAGCTTCTTTGAGCACTGGGTCCAGTGCCCCGGAAGACCGTTCCATATGATTCATGAGATTGATTCGGTAAAATTAAAAGAAACCGGCTGAGAATGGCTGATCTGAGAGGAGGCAGATTGGTTGATGATAAAAGAATTCTGGTGGTGGGATATTTTGGTTATATGCTTATCAGGTGACAGATATTGTCAAAGAGGAGAAATTGCTAATATTAATGATCTAACACAGTGGTTATTAAATTATTAATTTAAGTTCTGAAACACCCAACAAACACCACAGACAAGGTAGACGAGGAGTAACAAAAGATGTTATTTTGTATGGTCAAGACGACTAATGGAATAAAATATTTTTTCAGCATTTTTCATGATTTTAAAACAATATTGAAAAAAAAAAAAATGATAAGGTCCTGATAAATCCTCATAGCAAAATATTTATTGTATCAGAGAACATCAGAGAATAATAAGATAAATTGTAGGTCTTAGATTACTTGCATTTTGAATATTTACATATCTAAATTTGAAGATACACGAAGTCTGATTTTCAACATTCAAAAAGTGTAAAAGTGTTGTTATGTTGATAAACGAAAAATGTCATACCAGGAATCGATTTATTATTGATGGTGTACTTTTCAGCCAATTGCTTATTGAGAAAGAAGAGATGATCAGCATTGTAAAGAGTAATACGTGGAGTGAAATGAGGATTTCCTCCACTACGTAATCCGGTACCGGTTCTTCTCGAAGGAGTTTTCTGGAAAATGAATTACACCAAATATTATAGTGTTTTGAATTTTGTGTTTATCACAATGAAATCAATAGGCATAGGTGATTAATATTTTAATATTTGCTACCTGCTTATTATTAAAACTGTTTAGTCTGGGTAATAAAATTCTACTGTAATTGCTTTATACATCTAATTGAATATGTATGTTTGATAAGTTGTTAAATATGCATACCCATCTGTCTTGGAAATAAAATGTGGTTATTGAATGTGACGGCGGTCTGTGCAGCATCTGGGACATGCCAGGATTCGTAGGTGATGGAGACGTTGTCAATCGCGGAGAGAGTGATCTGTATGCTCCTGGCACTATGATAGGAGTGGATAGAGATAAGAGCGATCGAGGTGTGGAACTTTCTGGTTTTAGCGACATTCTCTTGGCATTAGGGGGTCGGTTGAAAACCACTAGGGTTCCCACGCAGCACCATTTAGCTCCACATGTTCTTGGAAAAGGAATGCAATTATCTCCAAGTCCATTAGCCGCACTGTCACTGCATTCCGACAGCGGTCTGTTCTCGTTGTTTTTATTGAGATTTCCATCTTCTTTGGATTTAATGGGGATCTAAGGAAAACATGCTTTATTATATGCTAATAAATAATTATAACACTATTGAAACAATGTCATATACATATTTTCAAGTTAATATTTAATACCAGATTCTAACAAAAATATATTTATATTAGTCTTAAAAACTTTCATTTTATAATAGTTAGTGTTTACACATATGGGAAAAAACATATTTAAAGCCAATCTATTGGATTACAATAACTATTTGTTGATAGATGGAATGAATAAAAAAAATTATCATTGGAATGAAAAAAGGTCATGAATTCAATATTACTTACTTGCTGTAAGCAAGTTGTCAATAATTTCAGACAATGCAGAAGACACGGGCTGTGGACACGTATTCGATTGTAGGCGGCAAGATTCATTGCTTGGAGTATTTTTATAGTGGAATTATTATCCACAGTTGTACCAGATAGCCACGTGAACCGAGGAATAGACAAGTCCAGTGTGTAAGAACAAGGGAAAGAAACTTTTAAAATAGCAATGTAGCCATTTGCTTCAGTTTTTACTGTACAGGTTTTGTGATCCATGTCAATGTCGGTAACAGTGATGTTTTCTAAATTTTTAACCGATTCAAATTCATCTCGCAGTGATTGATGGGGTTCATAAGATGACAGCTTTACCTATTAAAACAAATGAATTGCATAATAAAGTTTTCTAGATATTTTAGTGTCAGATATGTAATATTTGTAATTAGTCCCCTGGCAGCTAAGATGTTAGCGTGATTGCTTCGGAGCCATAGATT
This sequence comes from Rhyacophila evoluta, assembly GCA_022683975.1. Lineage (NCBI taxonomy): Eukaryota > Metazoa > Arthropoda > Insecta > Trichoptera > Rhyacophilidae > Rhyacophila > Rhyacophila evoluta. Next base: position 24,915 of record JAGVSQ010001074.1, on the reverse strand, counting down.
GCGCATTTGAGCTTGCCAAAGCTACATACTTTAAAAAAATCAACAAAAATGCAGAGCAGGTTGACTGACCAATTGTCTGCAAACAATTCTCGTGAAAAATAATCTGTCAAGATATGTTCACATTGCGGAGATCCATATGCGGACATAGTAAGAAATATATGTTATGAGATTATTCAGTTATTCAACCACATACCATTTGAACATCTGAAGGATCTGTCATAGTTGAATCTGGATACTCATTGGTTGACACATAGCTTATTGCTGTAAAAAATGTTTTAATAAAATATGTAGCTCATACAGTAAATTCATAATATGTACGCAGTAATTTTTAGACATTATTATTCATTTATTTACCCTTGATGGAGTATTAGCTTTAAATTATGTAATGATACTCTGGTAAGCTAATTTTTTAGCTTGATGTATACTGTAGGATTGATACTTGAAAGCTATTTTAAGTGACTATCACTATGATCTAAGTATGATTTAAGTATCACTATGATCATGAAATTCAATTATATCACATAAGTTGAAATTGACTAAATCTTTTCTGTTAAATAAGGTGTCAATGTCTTGAGTGAACTGATCTTGGTCTAATATTTATAATAAAGAATATATAAGGTTATTGCTCAAATACAAACACTCACTTAAAATAAGAGGACATGCTAAGTCAACATGAAGTATTCATAATTATATAAATCATTATTAATAAATGAAATAACACTCACTATCGCTCAATGAATCATCTTCAATATCATTATCATCAGATAAATAATGTGAGCACATTTTTAATAATGAAGGATGCATCGTCCACAATCTAAGAGTTTGATCTCGTGCCCATGTGACTAATTGGTAATTAGATGGGGTGATACTGGGCCGCCATTGCATTTGAAGCTCGACATCGGAGTGCCCCACAAGACGGTGTACTAGTGCTCCCCCCACCCATATTCCTACAACACCAGTTTGGTCTCCTCGAGTGACACCACCCCAACCGACTCCCATGGTTACCAAACCACTTCCAAATGGAGTATAAATGGCTCGCCAAACTGGGTAATTAGTTGTGATTGTGTTTTCTACCCTTCGCGGATTGTTGATGTCGAAGTATTTGATTGTTCCATCGTGGCTGGATGTCACCAATTGATAGTCATGATGAGGGCTCCAGTCTAAGCCATGAATTTTACAGAGATGAGCAGAAATATATTGCACCGGTGTGCATCCTTTTCTCTTGTCCCAAAGTTTCACATCTCCATCGTGAGCTGTAGCAAGTAGGTTGCTTGAAACTTTGTTCCATTGCACTTGTGATGCTCCAGCTAAAGTGATAAAATAATGAGCATTTAACTGAAATACTTGTTTCATGCCATCTATTGTGTGTCTTGGTTAGTTATTGGAATGCTCTATATATTTAAGTTAATCTAAGTGTAAATGTTTTTATTATTTACCGACAGCTGATAATGAAAGCGCTGGTCGTCTAGTATCTCGTAAGTCCCATAGATGCGTGAAAGTATCGATAGAACATGTTGCTATCAGATTGTGGTCTTCTCTATGCCAGTGAGTATCGCTCACAACTCGAGTATGACCTCGTAATGAGTGGATACCAGTGAGATCACCATTTCTCCAATGATAGATGTCTACTCTTTGATTGCTCTAAAATAACGATAATATTAATTGACAACGTATTGGACTAATCTTTATAAATACTGATATCCTCACCAATATTGCAGGAACACGCAACTTGATTTTTTCGTTTATGTCACTGTGAAATATAGTTTTATTTTTTGCAATCTCTTGTATCATTGGCATATGTTTACATTAACACATAATTTTTACATGTTTTATAAACATTTATATAAATAAAACTGTAATTTACAAAATTACTTAAACCAAAAAATCAAGTTATGTGTTTTTGCAATATTGGCAACGATATGTATGCATGTATTATTAAGCAGTTAAAGTTATGAACTGATCTACTAAAGCTACTAAAGAAGAAGCCGAAATAAATTCTTTTAATTGATTGTTATGGGTTTGGGATACTAGCAGTTTTCAGCTGTGTGGCTAAATATTAGAATATCATAATCATAATAAAATCATAAAATTTTGATTAAGAGTTCATGACCTAAAATAGGTTTTATTACTCCCGATTCCTATTATCAGAGAAATTTGATTGTTGTGTTTTTAAATAAACTAATATCTTGTTATAATGGGATATTAAAATAGTGTGACTGTGGAAAATCTAACATGTTGAGATATCTGAGATATGTTATTTTCCTATGTTTTATACTCTATGTATTGTTAAACTTTTATGTATGTAAACATCAACGATTACATGGAAACTATCTATTCCACGTAATCATGGAAACTATGGTTAGTCAAGATGGTGCCATAGTGAGATGTCGCGTGTACATAGTAAGCTTAATTTTGTTTATATTTTAGCATAATAATATCCAAAAATATATATACTAACAGATATAGCACACATGCGTTGTCCATGTTGGGTTTGACACCACTCGGCACCTGCCACATCGTATTTGCTTTGCCTAACTATTTTTTTAATGGAGTCATTTGTGTCATTTTCTGAACTGAGGTGTTTTATAGCGAGACATCGTTTTCCAGCCAGTAATATATTATTCCCTGACCAGTCCACAGCCATCGCCGTAGCTTGAAGATCTCTGAACTCCCATTTTGTCAATTCTGGATTCCAGTGGACTGACATGATGTATAATTCTGATAAAGTAGCAACACATGATGAATATTAGAAAAGATTTACAATGAGTGATTTTCTTTTTACATCATTATTTATAAATACTTTGAAATAATAGAACAAAGTAGTAATTTTTAAAAATTCGTGTTACTGCATAACATATTAAAATTGAAGTCAATATAATTAGTTTAACTAATGATATCAACCACGATTAAGACATTTCTTGTAGATAGTGGAATCTTTAATATTTAAAAAAAAAATCAAAAACATATTGAGGCCTTGGATGATCAGTGGATAAAATAAAATTCAACAAACACAAATAAACAAAACATTAAATGCTTTGTTGAATTCATACCTGATGAATTGAAAAGCCATATACGAAATCACGATAGAATAATTTCGTTTTATTTGTTGAGATAAAGAACATTTATGAAGGTATTTCGAGTAAACATACAGTAATAACATAATAATAATGACACTGACAGTTTGATCTTCTTGCCAATGCCGTGGTGCATTTGACGTTCATAAACAATATGCTTGAAAAATGGTTTTTACTAATAAATATCTACAGGCTGGCAGCACTGCATGACGTGTATACACTGTATGTAAGTAAGCAAGTGCAGATGAGAAATGTCACAAATTCTGCCGGTATCGGAGGTCTGATTCTTAATCGGACAGAGTGTTATTATGAATGAATATTCATGATAAATAATGTAAGATAGTTGCAGATTTTTTTATGGCACCGAAGGCAAGCGCAATGAGATTCAGCACTAAAACTGTACTTAAATTACTTGCGGCTGTAATCGGAGTGTTTTTTTACTGTGAATATTTAGTATACTACATTGTAATTTTTCAGGTAAACAAATACTATTAATGTTTATCTAAAGTTATCTACGTGTTTATTATTATTATTATATTATGGTTGCATTCTTCGAGTGAAGGAGGGGGTGTGACTTTGGTAAATTACGGCTTGATTGTTTGGAATAGAGTACAGATGAAAAATAAGAAAACCGGATTGAATTCAAGACACCCTTACAATTGGATATAGTTATGCAAAAGACGTCCAAGCCACAAATTGAAATTTTTCGTTTTATTAAATAGAGTTTTAGAAGATATAAATACTTTAATACAACACAGGTACACCCAATTAGAAAAAATAATCGCATCTTTTTCTAACCCGTATATTAAAAATTTACAAAAAATAGTATCTACAAAACGTCCATGTATCCTAAACGTTTTCCGCCTTAAAGTTTCAATATAAGATGACTCAATCAAAATATATTTTTGATCATATCTTTCAGATGTTTTTTCAACAAATGTACGTATTTATTGTTGTATTGTATTTTATTGATATATTGTTTTATTTATAAACAAAAAATACACCAAATATAACCAATTTCAAGGCAAAGACTAATAAAATATGAATAAAAATCCAAGCACAAAATGGCCAAAATTTAAAGCAGCACCCACAAAACATTCAATAACTTTTAAAGTAGTATGTTTTCTATAATCTAATAATCAAGAAAGATGTAGTATATGCCATCTAAGTACTTAAATTTCATATTACTGTCTTGATAATATAAAATACATATTATGTAATATCAGTGATCTTACTAACATCATTTCGTATTGAATAAAACATTGTGCAAACATAGAAATAATGAATAAAGTAAACATTGCATTATTGATTTAAAAGTAATTAATTTAGATGTATATATTTGTAGTGTTCCTGGCCAGAATTAGATAAAAGAAGTTTTCTTGACGATGAAAAGCCAGTCAATGTTATGATATTGGCTGATACTCACTTACTCGGCTTGCGAAATGGACATTGGTTTGACAAGCTGAGAAGGGAGTGGCAAATGCACAGAGCTTTTCAGACGGCTATATCTCTACATCATCCCGAAGCTGTTTTTGTCTTGGGTGAATATATGTTATTTTTATGTACACTAGCAGATAATTAGAAATGATTTTTTTTCATAAATTGTACATAAAATATTATGTACTTGTTGGAAAATGAAAAACCAAAACTTTATAGATTGATATCTATAATGAATTATAGAGCAGTGATAGCAGTGAAAAAATTTAGTGTTTAAAATGTGCGTGGATAAGAAATTAACTCACTAATGAAAGGGTTAAGTGATTAATAGGGTTAATGTACGAAAGTCACTTGTAAGTGATAGCAAGTAGTTAGTTGCTTTCAAAAAGAGGCATATTTTTAGTTTTATAAAATATCAACATTATTGCATTTTGATATCTAAGAATATTTCTTTCAAGTTAAATTAAATTATTTATTCTTCTAGGTGATTTATTTGATGAGGGATTATGGTGTAGCGGCCTGGAGTTTAATGCGTATGTGGAAAGATTCCACTCGCTCTTTTCTTTATCAAAAGATATTAAAATGTATGTTGCTGTTGGGAATCATGATGTTGGATTTCATTACAAGTCAGTGTTATTATACAAAATGCTTTTATTTACAAGAAAAACATATTTCTTATCATTAGATAAACTTCTGTTACTCTACTGTATTTATAACTTAGTAAATTAAAAAAAAAACTTCATCTAAGAGTGACAGCACTAGGCAAGTGTTGTGAAATCATTCACATACACCTTTAGTCAGTTTAAGTTCAGTAAATTTGAAATTTAGAAGCAATACAGAGACAAATTTGTTTCAATAGTAAAACAATTTATTGATGTTAAAATTGATAAGTTATTCAGTTAGTGATTTGAGCTAGATTTTTTTTGGTAGATTGTAATATTTGGCTAATTATTATCATTTAGTGACATCAATTATCATTAGAAGAACAGTGCTGATCAGGATAATTTTTGTTAAGTGTTTCCTCTAAATTTTTGTTACTGGCTTTTTTAGGATAACACCATATTTAGCAGATAGATTTTCAAACCAATTAAATTCACCTCCTGTCCAGATGATAACAATAAGAGGAAACCATTTCATCATGATTAACTCCATGGCGATGGAAGGAGATGGATGTTTCCTCTGCAATAAAGCAGAAGTAACCTTGAATAATATTTCATGTTAGTAATCTTCTATAAAAATTCTAATCCGTATAGCATGTTGGAGATAATGTGTTTTTTATTGAAATGTATGAATTGAAATTAATTCTATGGGTTCTTGGTGTTTGGTGAATAATGATTTGAAACTGTATTTTGTTGATTGCAACCAATGTTTTGTCTTTTATCATTTTCAGAATGTTTGTGTACATGAATAATGTAAAAGTAACTATACACAAAGAAAGAAGAATTGAGACCCACCCTATTATATATAAATATTCAGTAAAACATGTATCATTAGTAGTGTGTCAATCGAGAATGTGATTATTTATAATTCCAAGAAAACTTATTCTTAGATTTTTCATTAAAGATTCAAGATTAATCTCATTACTTACTTAAGACATTTAAAAATGTCTCATTCATAAAATAATGTTATAAAATAAAATATTGACTATTGTCAGTTTTTCATTACAGTTAAATTAGCTAAATGGCTTCTCTAAGTTTATGTGTAATATTTTTTTATGATAGACAACTGTTTTATTATACACATTAGCGTGTACATACAGTTTGAAGATGAGGAAAGGAAGAATCTGGTCTATAAACAATGATACGTGTGCAAGTTTTTATAATTTTTAATACATTTTTTTTTTAATGTTGCAGTTACTAAAATATTGAAAGTTATTTTATAGTGTACCGTTTTGCTTATTCTATTTTGAATGTTTGTTACATATTACAGTATTAATTTCATGCTTACAGCCATGTTAAGGTGTTCTAGAGGAATTGGTACTTGTCATAATACTAAACAATTGGAAAAATACAGTCGTCCTATTCTTTTACAAGTAAATATATATTTTATTCTTTTGTACATTAATATTTACATTTTACTTAATAGGCATTGATTTGTATAAATAATAAAAATGAGGTGGCTTTATGTGTACACACCAATTGTTTTGTACACAAATCTGTTTGCTGTCCAATTTTGAACAATTACTTTTCTTATTATATTATAATACTCTAGTCATACTAAGAAATATTTTAGAATACATATATTTAAAAATCCATGTTGATGTCTGAATATCACTTGATTCTTAAATTGACATATACACATTTCTATCGTATTTGATTGTTGCCTTTTCAGCATTTCCCACTATATAGAGTGTCCGATGAAATGTGCACAGAATCTGATGCTGCACCAATAGCTGAAAGGTCAGAACGATTTCGTGAGCGATGGGACTGCCTCTCTAGGGAATCAACTGAGTATTTGGTGGAAAACTTCCAACCTCGTGTTGTGTTTGGTGGACACACGCACCATTCCTGCTTTATTCAGCACAATATAAATTCTCCAGCTTCTGAAAATGAAAGGTTTACTGAATATTCCGTCCCGTCATTTTCATGGAGAAATAGAAATGATCCTAGTTTTATGATGGTAAGTTCTTATTTATAATTTCAGTTTTTTCCAATACCCCGCAATAGAACATTGTAAATAATATTTTATTTTGGTTCTGATTCATGTTCTCAAATTTATCATTAATTTATTATAACTCAATGTGGGCTGCCAAGTTTATATTTTTGGTGCATATATACTACCAGTGCTGCTGTACGATAACAAATCATGGCACCTGACAAAGACTTGATTGCATGCGTTGTATACTAGGGGTGAACTGCCATCAAAATCATGTAATAGTAAATCATTCTGTAGAAGAGTTACATGTATTTATTAATTGATTAATGTTATAATATATAAATTATTTATACATATGATTATTATCGTGATTTTTTTAGAAATCAAATCACTCTTAGCCAAATGATTTTCTTTAGCAACTTGACTGGAAGTCTGTAGTAAAGGTCAAATCTCTTTATAATGAACACCAAAGTAACGTATTATTCCTATTATTTGCAGTATAATGTATATTTTTTGCTCTCCTGAGCAAATGTTCCTTGTTTTTTCTATATTCAGAATAAAGCAACAAAAGGGGTGGTCCCAAGAGTTTCATCTTAATCGGATTCGACCTGTATTATGACAATTAGTAATGGCTATTCGTCAGTATTCATAGATAATTTATTTTTCTTTTTTAGGGTACATTTACCCCCGAGCAGTTTAAAATATCAAAATGTCGTATGCCTAAAGAAAATACCGTTGTAAGAACGTACATGATATGTACACTTTTACTTATATTAGTAATTGCGTATCATATTCACAAGAATTGTGTGAGACAGACGAGATATAAACACTATTAGCAATATTCTAAAGAATGTGATTGTATTTTTAGTGTATATATTGTATAATCAATTTATTTAATAAATAAAATAACAAAATATTGGTTTTGTTTTCTTTTTTATTTGAATACATTCGTACATAATTTTTTAAAGCTTATTACAATATGTGTGAAATTATACATTGTGGTTAAATGCGTCTTTGTTAGAATGTTATATAAACAGACTATTTAAAAATTAACATAAAATTGGAAACAGTATTGCAGAGTTAATTTTTTTAAAATATAATTATAAAATAATTTAATTTTTATAAAATAAATATTCCTTAATATATTATATTTTTAATACTGACCCAGCATAACACAATATTATGGAATTGGGTATGAAATAATCACATTAGATATGACAAAGTTTTGTATGTTATAAACTTGATTATGCTTAGTGTCTTTCGACAAAAGTGAGGGTAAAGTATAACTGTATTTTGTTTATTGAAAAACTATAAAATATATTTCATGTTGAGATACGTTTATGTTAATTATCAGTTTTAAGTATTTATAATTATTCAATATAAATAATATGATATTGACGACCATATACTGCTTTATCACGAAATAATATAATATAAACAAATGAATTTGTTTACTATTTATAAGATCAATCACGGCAGAAAATGGCCATGATCATCTAAATGAAGTAAAATAGAAGTTGGTTTTTACTAGTAATAAGTTTTTCAATGGATCATATTCCATCAAAAGACACCATCAATACACTATAATAAACGTCAATTATTTTCAGTCAACAACTATATTAAACCATTATAACATAATACAATAATTAGTATTCTAAATAAATAGTGTCTAGTCTAAAATCTAACTAAATAAAAAAACGATTTGAAAATATCTCAGAACAAAATTTCAAAATTCAAGAAATGCACAGTAACAAAGCTTAGATAATTTTTTAATGATTAAATTAAAAAGATACAAAGGCTTGCCGAGATGAAATTTGGTTATTGTTTCAAAAGTAATTTACTTAGATGCATGGCAACATAAAGTAAAAATAAATAAATATGAATAAATATCAGTTTAAAAATTAAGGTATATTTTTTTTCAGGATAATATTATTTTTATGAATGACTAATAGTAATTACAATGTATCTTATCAATGTAAAATTACTAGATGAGTAAGTATTTTTTTAAATATATATTTATTTTTATAATATCTTATCTGCTTATAGTTAAAGACTTTTATATGTAAGTCCCATATTAAATTAAAGAAATATTGGACGGCTGCGATTTCATAACAGTTTAACTAAATTAATCCAATTAATATGAAAAGGGAACAACTTTTAAAAATAATGTCTAAAAATCAAGAAATAAAATGAATATTAATTTTTACAAAAAGCTCTTCAAGGAATGATTGCGTAATCTATTTGTATATACATATATATTTTAATTTAGATAGTTGTAATTGATTTTGATAATTGAAATTAGTAGATATGTAATTTAAAAAATATTTACGACAAATAATAAAATATACGGAGTTTCGCAAGAGAACAAAATGAACTTAAAATGGATCAAATATTAAGCTAGATGTAAGTCAATAATTATGTTCTTCAAAATTACTGGAGTTCTGTGTTATTAATATTTAATTATAAATAGGAGAAAATGTAAACAACGACTCATTATCAATAGAAATGATTTTTTGAATAATAGCTAATAGTTTTTTCACGCGACGTTTGATAATTATTAAAGATTTTCAGTTTTGTTCCGCAGAAAAACAGATAATAATAATATAGACAATCTCTTACATAATGTTACCAACCAGGTTAAGTGAGGTTAGGCTATTTATCATAAATTTAAAGAAGAAATACTTTGCACTTGCGTCATCTCATTTCTATCTTTTATCGTAACGTGGCACGGTGTTAAATAAACCAATTAAAATAAATAATCTTTTCTAAATACTGTTAAAACAATATTCAGTCAAATCACACTAAATATAATAAATTCAATCAACAATACTCTTACTAAAGTCTATTTGGTTGGTTGGATGGATAGTTTAAAAATGTAATTAACGATATCTTAAATACTATAATTATGTAATAGCGACTCGCCATCTACAAGAATAAAATATATTTTGTGATATAACACTGAAGTGTTCTTTATCCAAAATATTTATTTGTTATAAGGATAACATGTAAGCTGGCCTTAATGTAGAGCTGCAGTCATTAAGAATATTGTGAGCAATAGGCTTTCCAGCTTTGGTGACAAAACATTACATTACTCAGGGAGTCCGCTGAGATTGATGCCTCCAGGTTTGCGATATATGCATTCAGATACTGGCAGCTGCCCTAACAGATATGGCCGCATCCCGTTGATGGCTTCCAAGCTGTGTCCAGTTCCTCGGAAGGCCACTGTCGCATCTCGTCCAGCGTATTCCAATAGGACGTCGGAACCGCCAGGGTGCTATAGAAAGAATAATAATAATAGTTTAGCATACACACTTTTAGAAGCATCAAGGTTTCAGACAATTTTTATATTTAACTGCCAGTTAAGTAATACAATTAATCTAAATTCTAATACAACAAGGAAAACGTATCTCATCACTCAGAACATTCTCAAAAACTGATTTTTTACAGTAGTTTCAAAAACGGTTAAAATTTTCAAGATATTTTGTTCTTATTTTAAACGAGACTTTGATTCATATCATCAAACAAATGATATTCGTCTGAATGAAAATGAGTAATTATAGAAAAGGGGTTTTATGAAGCTATCTTGAGTAATTTGCACAAATTCTATTTGTAATTAAATCTTCCGCATTGTGTAATTGAAGAATAGAAAAGAAGACGGTAAAAAATGTGGTACGAGCGACAAAATATTGATAATCATTGACAAGAAAAAGAATGCAAAAGTATGTAAATATTAATTATTTAATTTGCGTTATATTCTGTTATTTTTATACTACGAAAATTTACCGACAACAATTTTTGAATTTTTCATTATTAAATTAATAAAGTACGTTTTAAAAGTTTATTAAAAATACTCCGAGTTGCTAGGGCAAATCAATTTATTTTTTGCATCATGCAAAGCTGATGTCCGAAATTTGGGCATCACTATTTAATGGTATCTGGCAAATGATTGACTTTTGTCATTTTATAAACTAAAACACGAATTTTTAATTAACTTTTTGAAGAACATGGTATATTTATTAAAACATAAAAAAAATTAAATAGGCGATGGAGAATTTAAAATACGAAATAAAGTATTTATGTTATATTAATTATAGGAATAATGTTGAGTAATGGAGGATTAAAACAAAACAATCAAGAGTTCATTTAAATTTTAGACTATTAGGTCACTTTCCAATAGTTTTCCATGAAAAGTAACAAAAAATCATGTTTAGGTATTGAGGCCTAACCGGGGGCTACAACTTAACCTTAATAAGCAGGATTATCTAGTAGCATTATTACGTAATAAATAGACGCATTGAATTCGACGGCGGGTTTTTCGTGTGTGTGATAAGATGAGGACAATTGCTATAGAAGAATTTCCAAATGCGATAACGGTTAAAAAAGGTTAAAAGATTGCCCTAAATTGTTATTTTTCGTTAATAAACGATAGATAATATTCCTCAGATAGTCTAGATATAAAAAAAGAACTAATAATATTTTTCCTACGCGTATAAAGAAATATATAGCAAGTTTGCGTCTAACGCGGTCAATTATTAGTCGATAGTAATAATTTATTGAGATATAATCATTAAATGATTTTATTTATTTATCTTGTATTTTGGTTTGGTCTGTATTTCTTATATTATTTATTCGTAAAAATAATTAAACTACTACCGAAAGGTAAAAGATGTGAATTCAATATGTAAAAATATTATAATGAGTTTTATATTCTCACCTTATCTAAGAATGTTGTGATGTCGTAGACGCGATCGTAAATGATGACCCAACAGTCTCTGGAATTGTCATGCCATGACGCTTCATCCAGAGTGATGATGCGTTCTTGAGGACTTGGGGTGAACGCGGGAGTAGGCGCAGATGCCCACGGAAGACTTAGACGAAGAGCGGTCATCGTGATAGAAAGAAATCCGGTGTTATCTATCCCCACTAACTCTCCGCTGTTGGAAATGACGGAAGGTTTCCTTTGCACGGAGGCTGCCATCGTGGTAGTTTATTATTTTCTTTTGTTTAAATAAATCTTAAGAATCAATTTGTTTTATTTCAATAAAACAATTCTATTCTTATTTGTATTGGTTAAATTTTGCTGACCGCTTCCGACGATTGTCTTTCATAGACTGAAATATTATGTAGAATCGTCAATCTTTCGCTCTGTCAGACCTGTGAAAAGTAATTTACGAAACCGTATTAATGTCTTGATCGATTGCTCAAATACATGAGGCGTAGAGGGCAGTAAATGACAATTAAAATAAACCATATATTAAATAATTGATAATAAATTAACATAATGTATCAACAAATAGCACTGCCACTTAAATACTAATACTTTTGTATTTGGACGTATTATCTTAAAAATACTAGAAGCGACGAATCACGGATTTCTATCAATAAAAAGTCATAGAAAATTGATTAAGTTTAATATTTAAATTTTATATCTAAAAGATGATAAAATTTGAAAATAGAAAAAAGGATTTTCGTCATTGATTTTATTTACAAAACTGTATTCTTTCTATTCGTTATTTGAATTTTAATTCTTTTAGAATCTAATGGATGATAGAAAATAACAATTATTCGACGCCATTGGCGGGTAATAGATACATATAGAGTGGCGACAAAACCAGTAGGTATATTGTATTTCTTACTGGTTTAGTATTTCAATCCTCTGGCATTTTTTACTTAAAATAACTTCAGGGTATTCACATCAAATATAAATGCGAACATTTCCACAACCTGCCTCATTTTTTTAGCTATTCGTCAAATATCGTATTTATACACATCAATCATTTATTTTATCGAAATGGTTTCGGATGATTTGATGTATAATAATAATAATTTTGTATGAAATCTTTCTGTGGGTAACCAGGTGAGTGTATTTAATTAATGAATGAATTATTATTAATTATGTATTTTATGAATAATTATTGTTGAATTTATTGAAATTAACATTTGTTGATTATAAAAAGTTGTTTTATCACTCTAAATATGTATTACATATGTAGATAGGTACGTTAGTTTCGAATAAAAATTGATGAAGCAATGATTCCTATAATATAAGTTCAAAACTAAATAAGTGTTCAGGTTTTATGGTGTAGGTATTTTTATTTCTAGATTCCATCTGAATTAACTTTATATTACTAAATGTTTAATAATCATAATGCAAGGATTTACATATTATACTATTACATTTATGAAGTGGTCGTTTTCATACTGTCGAACTTCACATGTTCCACTTATGGAATGCATATGGTTAAGAATGATTCCTCGTATATTTTAAGGTCATAGACTAATTAGGAAAGTCATAATATATTTTTTATCGGAAAATATTTTTTTGTACAAGATATATATAATACGAACTAATTTTAAGCGATTTTTATATTATTATATACACTACGAAAATAAAAAGTGCAGATACTGTTTTCTATTTTACACCTATTGTTGATATAAAACTTTATAATTAGATTGAATTAATATGATAATTTATATAAACATGAAAAAAATTGAGAATATACCCAATCCTAAATTATAAATCCACTAATTTTGTACTAGCGGTTAATATTAGTATATTATTTATTTAATATAATAGATAATATACCTAAGATATTGTGATATAATAGTATTTATTATCAATTTGGATTGTTTTATTGTGAGGGTATCAAATCAATGCATGACCACAGTATGGACTAAAAAGCTGTTTTAATTACAACATGATACCCACTTGATGCACAGCGTACTAGGTACGGTAGATAAGTTGGTTGGTCAATGTTCAACGCATGTCATTTGATATGCGAGCAAATTGAAAAAAAATAGCATATTAATTACGAATCGATTTAATATTAGTTATCATCTTGTGCGTATGCATTCAGTTGTTATTTATTCGTTTTACAAATTGGTTTATTGTGGAAGATTATCTTTATTCGTCAATAAATAAATTAAAATTATAATAAATTAAAACATAAACGAAATCATTTCCCTTTCCGTATTTTCAAGTTTTTTTAAAAGTTTACCACAGAGTTGAGGAATATAATGTAACTTACAATATTAGCGGCAAATTAGTATAACCGGAAAATCGCTCGTTGTCTATGCTACGACTGATAAAATTTGCGATAAAAAAGATGATCTTTTTAATGATTTAGATCCTAAAAATTTAGTTTAATAATATTATATGGAAATTGGTAATAAAGAACACTTTATAAAATGATATAGTAAATATAAAAAATGCAGCAAACAATAGTGTATTTTTGCGATGAATGATTCAATAAAATTTCATATGTTATTATTGAATAAAAAAAAAATGACAAGAACAGATATTACGTGAAATCTACGCGTTTATCATTTATTTCCAGACGGTTAAAATATGTGATAGGCTATTTTATTTTTTTACTTTCTATGGAAATTTATTTGCTTATTCCATAATTCATATATTTCAGGAAAACTTGAATAATATTCGGTTATGTATTGATGAGTTATGATGCTAAAATAAAAGGTAACATAGAAGAAAAATAGGTATTTTAACTATAATGATATAAAAAAATGATTTCTGACCAAAATCTCTTCTAGGTAAATAAATAAACAAAAAAATGAACTTACGATTTATTTATCTTCGTATATGTAGTCAAACACTTTAATTATATCACTTATGTATGTATTGTCTTTACACTATGTGAGGTTATTCTCTATGAATATAATGTCTTTGATATAACTAAAAAATGCGCACTGTATCAAACGTTTTACTAGCCTTGTCAAATTATTCAGAGAGTACACAATTTTCATCTCTACAAAATTTCGTTTACTTTAAGAATGTTGCTATTCAGGCTGGAGATATTGTTTTTATACGATTTGAGCTCGTTTACCCCCTCTTCCGCTTGTTGTATGAGCATCAGCCAATATCTCAGATTGTGTTATCAGCCGAAACTTAAACAAAAAAAAAACAAACATTCACAGCCTCTCTCCGACTGATGTAACATCTGACCAATTTTCGTTCGGATCGTCTAAATTGGTACTGCTAATTATAAATTGTTGTTGTTTTTATTGTTTTATTATTTAAATCGAGTAATCTTAGTCATTTGTGTTTTTTTACAGTTTTTAAATTTAAATTAATCATTTAGTTATCAAATAATTAGAAATAATCTCCTTACATTGTTCCTAAAAATAATTAAATTTATATTATTTCACATTTAAGATTTTATAGATTTTATAGAAGACAAATGGATTTTTTAATTGGTTACACATGCGATTATAATAATTTTGAATATGAATTTTTACTCGGACTTACAGACTTCAAAACCAAAATTATATAACTAGTAAAGTTTTTGGAAGAGAGATTACCAGCTGATCCCAGTAAATTCAAATTAAAATCTAAAGTGGATTTGCTGACTACTTTATTTTCCACTAAATATTTAATACTATGTTATCCTAGCTTTTGTATTATTGGCACTGCGAAGAGTGTATTAATGTTATTTTATTTTCTAATAACAATTAAATAAAGTGAAACGAAAGGATAAAAATATACTCTAAAAATATTTTAGACTTTCAAATACTAAGCACAACTATTCGTTCAATCATCTTTGAATGTATAGCATTTTTCTTTTCTCTTTATTATTATTATTATAATACATTTGCCCTTTTTAGTGTCATCTCCATTATTGTACTTCACCAAAGGTTTAAAAATTTATCTCCAAAGACAGATACAATCTCGAGCTTAAACTAGTTTCTCAGATTGCTAGCATACTTTTTTACCATGGCAAACGAATTTTATTCTAATAAAGTCACATATTTTAATAATTTGCCCCATCATTAGTAAAGAAACCATCTCTTCCTTCACAATATATGAACAATATAATGAAAACAATTTAAACATTAAGATCCCGCGAAGAAGTATAAAATGACGAAAGGTGTAATATTTTTTCTAACATAATTTCAGTAAATGACTACTTTATAAGTTCATACGTTCACAAGAACGTTAGTGTTTTTTTTATTTGGTATTACTCTGAAGGTTTTGTTTATTGTTTGTAAATTGATATTTTTGCACAACCTTGGTTAGGTCATATCACGCAAAAGCTTCATGTTTTTCCTAAAAAATACATGATACGTTGGTAAATTAAAACAAATAATATTAAAAATATTATTTAACTTCACCAATTAAAAAACGTGAAATAATAATAATTTTATTATGATTGTTGTGTGTGACGACATATATATTATATTTATCGATCGCGTGCTGGTGCGCTTACTGATCCCACGTTGTTATTTCGTCATTCGCAGGCTCAAATTACTTGCAAAATATTTTTGGTGCCTACCATAACATGTTTTTAACTCGTCAAAAGGAAACGATTGTTATTTTACACTTCGTACTTGTAATATTATGTCTGAATCAGATGTGTAAAAAACAATAATAATGCTTATTATCATGGAATGACTACGTATTTAACACACCCCCGGAGAAAATGAAAGATAAATCATTATCTTTCAGATGTGCGTGGGTTATTAAGATGTTGTGATTGTAACATTTTTTTCATTCATTTCAATCTGATTTACGCAAAGAAGTTCATTTTAATAAAAACAATTCCCATTAAGTAAACATTCCTTCGTGTACGCACTTACTAAGTGACGTTACAAATTTACGTCTATAGACAGTTTTACGTACAACTTTACTAAAGGTAACTTTACATGAATGTTTACAACTTTTTCTCTGGTTGTTGTACTAAACTTCTCCCCTTTTTCTAAATGTCATTCCTCATATTCATTAGAACTAGTCTAGATGTCGATTGACCTTTACGCCCTTTAAAAACCTTGTGGAAAGCTATGAAATCCTATTTTCTGCTCTTGCTCTCTGAGTTTTAAGCCTGCTTGGACGAGTCAATTTTGGTTTTCATTACTTTATGATCTCCATAAGTGGAGAATATTATGATGTAAATAGCATAAAAAAGTCCACTCCACAAACGTATGCTCTAGAGATGGTGTATATGCACAATGTGAAAACATGTCTTGACAGATTTTTTTCACGAGAATTGCTTGTTAGTCTATTGCTCGAGGCAACCATTTCTGCATTTTCGGTTTATTAAAGATCAAACAGCTATGGGAATCAAACCCGTAATAACCGGCTCCTAAGGAGGCACGCTAACCTCCCGGCTACCGGGAAGACTATTCATTCTACTATCTTTCTCCTAGTCTTTCTTACATTCATACACATATATTGCCTTTTCAATTGTGCTGCTTACTTCCATTACACCATATTTTAATAAATAATATTCATTTATTAACATAAATGTATATGCTTAATCATATAATATAACTTCAAGTGCGAAAGAAAAAATACTTTGACATCTTATAACAAACACACGTAAAAATAGATTTTATCTATGGCATATCCCTGGACAATGCATTGTATTATGGTAAGATTTTGAAAACAATTTATTGTTGTTTTAAAAATCCACCCATTTAATGTACAGCACTTGAAGATTAAAAATAAACCAATGTGTATAGTTCATCCGTTGCTATTTTCATCTTTAGTTTTATGAATCTACATGATTAATTATCAATTATAAATCAGCAGCAGTTTTTAGTTCTGTTTCGTTCTTCGGATTTACCTTGAAATGTTATAAGGCCGTAAAAGGCTCAAAGCCCTAGAATTCAGAAGCCCGAAAATCTGTTGCTTTTTAAGAGAAATATGAAAAATTAACATATTTGAGAAATTCGTTGTGTTCGTCGGGTTCCAGGTCTAATCAAATGCGAATGCGGCTCTGAGTCTATAGGTAAGTATGTATATTTACTTGTTCTTCTTGTAAATGTATTTAAGAATTTTAGTGGCGTTATCGGGTATTTTTTTTATCTCGTTCAGTTTTTATCAGTGTTCCCGCCCCCTTCTGGGTTATAAAGAGTTCGCGACCCGCCAATGATTTATGTCGTGGAAATGATTTTCGAAGTTCAAATCACTAATAAATATAATATCAAAATATTGTGGTTTTTGTGAACATTATATTATTTCCTTTGTGACAAACAAAGAACCACTACCCTAAACGAAATTATTGTTTACATTTAATTTTTATACTTAAATAAAAATATGTAATACATACAATTTTTATCGAGAAGTGACGTACGTATCTATCTATGAAATATCTTCCGGATTTCCTGCTTTATTTCATATTTGAATATATATTTTTAAAGTCATACGATTTTTATCGTTTATAATTTATACAATATGTTTTATAGTTTCAAGATATTTTTTTTATAACTTATTCCTTAACGCTATAAATCAGGATTTCCCAATTTTTTTTTACAATGGAATACTTCGTAAGCCTACAAATTTTAGCGGAATTTCTACGAGTGAAAATTAAAAAAAAAATGTCACCAAAACACATTATCTATTTGGTAATTATTATTTAAAATAAAACTGTAATATAATGTAAACATAAAAATATAAATAAATAAAGCCTTTAATGACTTTGATTATTTTGAGTCCTTGAATTGCATATCTCAGGTACAATATTAGTAAGTTGCATTCTAATATTTGGTGTGACGTCGAACCTGTTTCTTCACTTTGACTTTCTTGCGTCTTTATCAGCTTTATTAGATTTATGAACAATATTTATTAGCGCGGCCAACGGTTCTGTCAATCTTGGCAACTGTCATTAAGCTGACAAGACTTGTTATCCGATCAAGGTAAAAACAGTATACCCCATCTCTTGAGAAAAAACGGTCATCCGTCTGTATTTAGATACTTGATGTCATAAACATCAATGCAGATTGATCATCACTTGCCTTTTCATATGAAGTAGAAGATCTTTTGATGTGCTGCAGTGTATAAAACCTTTTCAAATTATCGCGGAACACCTATTCAGGTTCGGCGGAACACTGGTATTCCACGGAACATAGTTTGGGAAACTCGGCTATAGGTAATAAAGATTCAAAGCAACTCTATTGTAAAAGCTAACTAGCATAAACTAAAAGTATTATTTCAACTAGACAGATTCTAGATCCTTTTCAACGTGTCCCATATATATATCACTGTACCGTAAAACATTTAAAATTGTGAATTCTTCAGCACCTTTCGTTAAGCTGACCGATTATTATATTATATTTTTAAATCCAGTATTTGTAAAAATTCTATCGTTATTATGGTTATATTGTAGATAGAACAGGGCCTTGTCGTGCACTTTACATTAGGCGGTATCGTGTAAGGAGCGATTAGGCGACCTATTAGGGCTGAAAGTAGAAATGCACTGGACGAATATAAGAAAGTAGAAATCTCAAAATAGGGTGGAGCAAGACATAAAAAAAACGAAAAACTAGAATCAGGACATCAGGGCGAGAGGAGAGGCATTGTAAAGACTCGCATAATACTGAGAAAATCTACCACACGGTCTTTGATATAGAACTTTGACTTTCGTGATAACGGTTTTAATACATTTCCCAATATTTAAACACCTAAATTTCCACTACTCCACTCTTCATAATACCAGAGAATAATACTATACATCACTTCTGAATACATATAAGTTTATAGTTTAACATAGATTATTTATCTATATATGTAATGAAGGTTTGCTTAAAAAGGCATTTCACCAATTTATCTGTAAAAAACCCATTTAAAAACAGTAAGAGTGTAATTGTTGCTGAGTTATAATAAACTTGAATGGTACGGTCTTAAACAGGTGTTGTTTTATAAAGTGAATATATCCCGTAGTAGTAGATATTCACTAACAACTTTTTGAAATCGTTATATTAGTGGCATTTTCTCTTAGCACTGATGAGTAATTAATTCATTTTGCAATTAAAAGAATTAAAACCAATTTCTTGTAGGTTCCTTGTGTTTAGTAGTGTAATTCCAGAATAATCTATTATTATCTAATTCTGATGCCATTTTTGAACGTATTTTATGAATTTTTTATTTAATGTAGAGCGTTGATAATATGCTTGAATGGTTTTTCCAATTAGACGGTAAATTCACGTATTTAAAAATATAATAAAAGAACCGTTAATTTTATTATACGAATACTTTATTTCGCAATAGGCTGGTGCACAATCGCCCTTAATATGGTCAGTTGCCACTGGGTACGTAAGTGACTGGTGAAACCACTCCAGATAAATAAATTAATGATGATGATAACGTCGATGGGATATGGGTATCTATAGTGAAACTACTGAAAAAAATATCAAGGTATAGTAATTTATCATCACAATACATTGATTATATATCGGGTATTGAGCATGTATTGTTACCAAAAATATGTCTTAATAACGAAAGGAAATTTCAAAATGAATATTACTTTCTGTTGTGTTTATTTTCACGAATGATATTTGAAAAAGTTATCAATTATAAATTAGATTATTATTAATGATCAAAATTTTTTTTATTTCAAAATAAATATAAAATAAACTGTTCACCTAAGAATATACCGATGACCTATCTTTGTGACGTCAATTTTTTTGTTTAAAATAAAATAAAATATAATTGCACCACTCTCTTTTGGGAGATTAGATTGAAATTATTTATTTTGACATTATATCTAATTTTAGTTTAACCATGATTTATGTATATGGATTCAGACAAATGGCGTTTTTAAGTAATCACACGCTGTACCACTGTAATATATTTACGCTAACCGCCGTAGCTGAATTATTATATAATGTTTGCCTATATCCAGGGCCAGCCTTATAGTTGCTGACGCCCTGGGCAATGTCGGCGGCTTTTTAAGTATAATAGAACATGGGATCGAAATAATGTTTCATTTATTATTTTCACTTTTTCTGCCTTTTGGAAGATCTTTCGTGATGTCTCCAAGCACATGGCGGCCCGGGTAACTGCCCGTGTTGCCGGCACATTGAGCCGGCTCTGTTTTTATTACACAGAATGTCCCGGCTAAAGTTGTCGAAAAAAAAATTTAAAAAACTATATTAATGCACTATAAAATAATTTTAATATTCATATATGTAGATGATGTTTAATTTATGTTGGTTAATTAAACTAAAAACAAATCAATATTCATTACCTAGAGAAGTGTACCCTTTATAAAAAAAATCTAGTTTTATTTGATTAAATTTTAAAAAATGTCCTATCATAGCATAGTATCAAATAATATTATTCCATTAAAATTATTTCTTTATTATTAAAATAGTGATAATTTTGCCATAGTCCACATAGACTGTCTTGGAACGAAAATCTTGATTTATATAAAAGTCGTAGACATTGCTAAGCATACATCGTTTGAAATTGTAACAGTGGCTAAATCAATTTTTAAAATAAATTATTTTGCATTTAGATATTAAGTCATCAGCTATCATTTTTTTTATCCCCGTATGCTTTTACGTTTAGTGCGCCACTGAATACATAAGTAAATTGCAATTACTTAGATTATTAATTATATAGTATGAATGAAATAAGTCGTATGGTAGGATCATTTTCAATTGGGTCATGTTCAATTAAGCCATTAATCTTTTAGGAAATGAAACGACATAGTGCTTAAATATTTCATTAATGAAACAACTATGATGAGATATTCAAAAGACATACAAATATATAATTGTCGAGAAAACGGAATCATTATCGCAACAAGTATTACGCATGGAATTGTCATATAATATATCACGGCTTGACCAGAACATACGGAATCGCATCCTCAAAATATGCGTCAATAAAAAGTATAGAATTATTACTGGTTTGTAACTTAGTATTTCAAAATATATTTGGTCAAATTTTCCTCTCTTTATCCCTTTCTTTTACAATGGCCATTCCGAAAGTGGAGCATATGGATTTACTCAGTATAAAGATGTCCGCACTGAAAATATATGGATCTTCGCAATGATTTTTTTTCACGAGGAAGAATTATCTGTCAGACAATTGCTCAACCAAACGGGCATGCATTTTCAAAAACTAATAAAAAATTCAATCATGCGTTTCGGATTTTTAATCAAGCAGATATGGCAATCGAATCCGTATTTCCCGGATGAAAGGAACGCACGCTTACCTCTTGGTTACCGGAAATAATACATATTATACATTTGTTTATG
>JAGVSQ010001073.1:0-31885 GCA_022683975.1 Rhyacophila evoluta | reverse complement strand
GGCCGATTTGTGCCCCCATACAACTGTGAAATTTTCCATACAAAACGAAAAAATTCAACTTCGAGATATCGAGACGGGACTTGCACGATAAAGCCAAAAACTTTTTGTTTCGGTCGACGCACGGCGGCTTGAGAGCGATTATTTCATGCAATTTTTCGGTTGGAGCTACATGCGTTAAACTCTAGTGCGTCATATCTTTTCTCGGGGGGTAGATATACAACATTTAAAGATTTATCGAAATCGTGAGCGGTGGGCGTATTAAAGGGCGATGGGTCTTCCGATACATTATCTAATCCTCATAATTTTCAATCTTGATAAGGGATGATTATCTCGATGTCCGCTCCCAATTTGGAGTATTTATATTTTCCCGTCGTGGAGATTTACCTTGACGTATAATTGTTTTCTGAGGGTTGATTTACAGCTCATAGAACAACCATTCAATACTAGCAATACTCATTTAAAATTATACTTCACGAAATTTGAACTAACTCGAAAGTCACCACAGAATTGCCCTAAAAACTATTATATATAAAATTACTTATAAAATTTTGTAAAATTTTTTACCTTTCGGCTGACTAATTACGGCATTATAATAGTTTGAGTTCATACCAATGTGTAACGAATATGGTGTGATACTCATGTCATTCATACATTATCATGACAAAAAACTTTTTTGCTAGTTTAGAAGCTGGTAACTAACGTTAAATTAATCAATAAACTTGATATCCGCGAGTTCTGACCAGTAGATTTGCCTTCATTTAAATATAACATCAGTAACAAGTGACATCGACCTGTTATACATTTTTGTCTATTACTTTCACACTGCAAGAAACAAGGTATCTACAGTAATATTACTAAGGTATGCGTAGCTTATTTATATTTAAATGAAAAAAAAAACAAACAAGTATTCTGACATGTAAAGTTTATTAAAATCAAAAGCACTCTACAACAGACCCGGCACAATTTTCATTTTAAATTTTATCGCTTGAAAAGACATCAACGCGTGGACAAACGGCGAAACGCTACAATGAAAGATTGCATTACAATTTTTTGAGTAAAAAAAAGAATGCATTACTAATTCAAACGATTTATATTTGTCATATTTTTTCTGAATTCAACTTAGTTATATGTATTTGAATAATGTGAATGTGTTTATATGTATATTATATAATGTAGTGACAGTAGTTTTCGTTCGATTATACACAATACTTCGATGTTCAAAAACTTAACGAAAACAAGTGCTTTTAACATGAGTAATGTTAGCATAACCTAAGTTGTAGGATATAGTTATATTTTAATTTTTTTTATCACGCGAAGTTGTAACAGCAGTATTTAAAATAAGTTAATAAAAAAAAAACATACCTTTAACGCTAGTAAAAATTAAATACCTGAAATATTACATTTATGAATAAAAATAAATTGCAAATAATATGCATAGAATGGCTTTAAAATGTATAATTGAGCAGCAAAGGAAATGTATAAATTGATTTGGGTATAATAAAATGATTATTTTCCCTCTATATGTTATAATATTTCCTCTATTTTATATAAGCTATATGAACAATAGAAAAATTCATAACGTAAAAAATGTCATCGTGAATTATTGGATAATTAACTGTAATGACAGATTATTTTTTATACAGCTGTACGACCCGAACCTCAATCATTCGATTAACAAACGAGCATGTTTATTCATTAGGCCATTGTACGAGACAAATGCACAGTATGTAAAAGTATATTTTCTTCTTATTGTAGACAGCGATAAGTATGTTGGTATTAAAGTATTGTTATGTTTTATAAGTGTACATAAGTATTACCATTTATCATCCACCTGGGCATCCGGTTTTTTGGCAGTCACGTGCACTATAACAAACCACGTCCTACGTTATATTTAAAACCAGATACCTTCAAACTATTTAATTTATTATTATTAAATATTACTCGAGCTAAGTTTTATAAGCATTATATAACTATATAGATTTTAAAATATGAAAACTAATATTGACAAATTATTTTTACAGGAATCTGTTTTTAGTCATTTAACTTATTTATTATATGTAAAGATGCTGTATAGGTACTCCATAAATTTAATATTCAATTGACAGCCAACTCTTGCGGAAAATAATCTGGCCAAGTTAGTCTTTACAATGAGAGATACGTATACTGCGTTTCTGGAGTGAACAACATTATAGTGTTGAGATCAATATATGTTTTTTTTGTAACTAGCATTGTAAGCTGGAACAAGCGCCTTAGTTGTTGAAATAATGTTATTGCATAAGAATATTGATGAAATTTTAGTTTTAATGCGTTTAAAAGTACACATAAATGGTTTTTTTTAGACTGAATAGTTCATTTTTACAAAATTATGTTGTATAGGAGGCTAAGGCTTAAGACAGATGGGAGCAGAATCAATTAAAAATACTAATTGATGATAGTTTATATATATTAATAATAAAAAATTTATATTATTTGGAAATGCTTTTTTATTACGGATTGATCGTGTTGTATAAATTTCATATCGACTGAGGAAATAAAATGAGACGTATCCTTTTGATAGAGCGTATATTAAATCGTATACAAAGTGACTATCAAAAAATAGGTATTTTGAAGAAACCGAGATTTTCCTTTGCACAGTTCATATGTTATTATGTAAATCATTAAGTAAATTTGACAAAAACGTTTGTATAATTTAATCGGAAGCTATCGAGTGTTTATAATATTTTGCATCCCACAGTTTTTCAATCGTTGATTCAACACTTGCATACGCGGACCGCTCCGTACAATATTTTTTACGACAATAATTATTATTATAAAATGGTTTATAACTTGGCTGCTCACAGAACTTTCGTTGAAAAAATGAAAGTAGAAATGATATGGCAAACTGCTCGTTAGATAATATTCAGAGCACTTTTTTTGAATCGCTTCGTACTGCCCGTTTCATTTTGGATCAATAATAATAATTGATTGCCATCGGTTTTTGACGGACATCTACGTTTCTCACTAAGCCAAGTAACTGTCTAAAAAAAAAAAAATTTTGTCACTGTCTACATTCTTTATCTTTTCCTGCTATTATTTATTTATCATTTAATAGTATAACAACGACAACACTTACATAATACTATATTGTACTCAATTTATTATTATTGTTTTCATTGTTTCTCGATGCAACATATTTTTCCTTACATTTTTCTTACTATGATTAATTACTGAAGAAACTACTCCATCAATACTTTACAGGTGGTACTTTATGCATCTAAAATGATTCTTTCTGAAAGTCTTTCATTTGGTGAAGTGTGCTATCATTATCTACCTTTACACCACCAGCTTGATAGCTTAGAATAAATCATCACGTTTTTAAATTTTCGATATTTCTTGACGAAGACTTTTTCCTGGATGATGCAAAGATCTTGTGCGATGATTTCGTCAAGGAAATTCTATACATAGGATTCAATGGATTCCACTATTGGAAGAAATACAGATAAGAATGAGATTCTTCCAAGGTATTAAGTCAGTTTCCATGTCGTTGTACAACTTTTTTTTATACCATGTTCGCTTTCAACATGGAGCATATGGATCTACACAGTGTGAAGAAATCCACTCCGATGTGAAGACGTCTTGACAGATAATTTTTTCACGAGACTTGTTTGTCAGACAAATACTCAACCCAATGGGCATCCATTTCTGCATTTTTCGGATTTTTTAAATTTGGCAGATGGGGATTTGAACCCGCATTCCCCGGATTGCCAGGCGCGCATGCTACCAGCTACGCTACGCCCAACTATTGACGTAATAATAAACTGCTTAATTCGTTTTTCATTCTCCGTTCTATTCAAGAACTTAATCCATTTTACCCCTAAAACATTATTTATTTTAGGATCGGTTTTGGAGGTTTGTTAAATGGTTTCTCTGTGCGTGTTTGAGATATTTGGTCGATGACCACAAAATGTGTGTAAACACAGCCTGAGAACGTCTATACGCATAACTCGAGTATCAAGGTATGATACATAATATAAGT
Source organism: Rhyacophila evoluta (assembly GCA_022683975.1). NCBI lineage: Eukaryota > Metazoa > Arthropoda > Insecta > Trichoptera > Rhyacophilidae > Rhyacophila > Rhyacophila evoluta. The sequence continues at coordinate 27,870 of JAGVSQ010001073.1, read as the reverse complement.
TTACAAATTTTGAATAGATTCAGATAAAACATTATAATAAAAATTAATTTGTTATGTAACGTCAAACGATTGGTAATTTTCTAATTATAATTTGTTGAGTGTTATGCAATGAAAATAAATTATACTAATGATGCAGTAATGGTTTTGATAAGTAATTGTTTTCATTGTTGTTTGATATTTTGGGAAAATTATGGAAATATAATTTATATAAAAGAATTACATAAACTAGAAAAAATAATTGGTTTCATTCGAAATTCATTGATCATTAAACGAGTGATTACTCATTTTTGTTATTGTTTCATTTTAATATACGTGTGATTTTGATTCATTTCAATTGCCCCAATTATGAAAAACATAATCATCGCACTAATGTTATCTAACTGACGCTATCTAAAATCACATCATTTCGGTTATCAAATGTTTAATGTGAACGATTATTCATAATTCGTCATATTTATATTGAATGGACATTTCCATAAGTGCCATTACATCTATAAATAATTCTCTTTTTTTTCAATGATACTGGAAATAAAGACAAACATTACCCTTCAGGCTAAAATGGCTACCCACATCTACATCTTTTTTATAGTGCGTTATATCTTTTGCTCTTAAATGCCTTTAGTAGCCTATAGATATCATATTACACTTCTAAATGTGTATAGTGAGCTACGTAATTATAAATAAATATATGAAAAAAATTATATTACTGTATTTTCAGTATGTATCGACCATATAAATAAAAAAGGGCGTAATCTTCAAGTTTTTTTCAATAAACACAATATATACTTAATGCACGTTCTGTCAACTATCATGATTTTCTTTAATAAAGCAAATAAACTGTTGAAATATATACATTGGATAGAAAATATTTGGTGTATTTCGTTTGTAAACATTTTGCATAGAAATAGAGGTTGCTTTATTTATTGATACTGAGCTTTTATGCATAATTAAAAATCTAAAGTTGTCAAAGCTTTCAAATTTCTGTCTTTTCATTTAGTTTAAGTGTTGAGATTATTAAAATATCTAATAAATAATAAAACGAGTATAAATTAAATATGTAAAATAAACAAAGCAAAACAAGTGACAGTAAATAAAAGTAGACAAAGAATGTGAGAAAGAAAAGAAAGACAGATCTTATTCGAAGGATTTGTTAAATATTGTAGCATCCACTTAAACTCAGTTGAATACAGTTGGGAGATATCAACAAAGGAACTTTTGCTTAATATAACCATTGCATTCTGTATTGGAAATACTGCTAGCAAGCTAGTTTTATACTTCAGAATAAAAAAAGATATTATTTTTTTGATTCTTTCAGTAGTTATCAGGCACATACAGATCGATATTAGTTTTAATAACAGACTTCTCAATTGCAACATGTATAAGTCGAAAAAATGCTTGAATCATTTGTTTATGACTAAGGGGTGCCTTATTGTAATCAATATCACAGAACGTAGTAAATACTGACTATTTTTAAGCCGGCCATCACAATCTGTTACCCCTGTGTGGTGTACAATCCTCAAACTAGTGTGGCTGGCCCCTGATGCTTGGTTACAACCCATTGATTTTAAGCCCAAAGCTTCGCGTCCTAATGTACATACCGTGCACACACAAGGACGCCGGAATATAATGAGCAAATTATACAAAAAATGAAATAAATTCGCCAGTATTTACTACGTGCAATGACATTTGCACAATCAATACAAGTATTTTATAAAAAAAATTAGATACTAATATAAAATGCTTTGAGAAGGACTAAGACTTGTGACTAAGGACTAAGAAAATGTGCATATAATTAATCAGTGAAAATATTTGAATAGAAGGTTCAAAAAGTTTTTGTACTAGGGCGCCTTGAATCCACGGCGTGGCACTGCTTAAGCCGATGCAAAGTTAACAATATCCAGGCTATCGATATTTTCTTGGATAAAATTAATTATGCTGCTTATGGCAATTTGTGGTGTTTCTTTTACAGAAATATTTTCGTCGAATTCATCGAATGTTAATTACACACGTAATAAAATAATATGTAAGCGATACGCGTATTATTAATGTTTTCATAATATATATTCAATAATGCGTTTCACATTCAATAAATCAATATTACAAGTTTATCTTGGCAGATTTACGACATGTTTTACAAAATAAAAAAATGCGTGTGACTAATAAATTTAATAATGAAACTAACACAGCGTACATGGACCAAAAGAAAGGTGAACACAGATTAAAACACTCCTTCGTATCAAGTTCGTCTCTTTCACTCGCGTGGCATAACATCGTCCCACTCACTTGTTTTTTCTCTCAACGTATAATAACTTTGCAAATTGCATTCTATCAAATGTAAGGTGACCAGAAATTCATTGAACTAGTTTTTACAAAATGCAGATTATTTAAGTATACTTGGTATAAAATACATATGGTTTTCTCAATTTTGTAACGAAGGGGTTTCTATTATATTGACGTGTATACTGTTTAGTATAGTAGACACAATAATAATAGTACAAACGATTTGTTTCAATCTTATTTTTTTTAAATATTCTTTGGTTTTTATTTCAAAACTATTCACTATACTGTAATCGATTTATTTTATTATTTTTCTCTGGCAAACTAGCATAATAAAAGTATAGATACAGTTACGTATGCTGCCCATTTCTTACATTTTATATTTAAATATCCAGCTCAATTTTCACGTCATCATTTTTAGACTTGAACTCTCTGAATATATTATATTGACCGTGGAAAGAAAAAAGGATTTAACCCACGAATTAAAAAAAAGCTTTTATTCGATTATCAGAATGTATACAACTTGATACACGTTTTACCAAAAATATATACGATTAAAATGCCGAATTTATGTCTAAATTTAGCTTTTAAATTTGAAAAAAGGATAGTCTGTGAAATAAGAGACCAGTTTTGATCTTTATACACTTAAATGTTGTGTATATGTAATGTTTTGACTTTGGTTCAAAATCATTAAATAAACGTTTTTTGTGCCTACGGTAAAATTTATTCTAGTGGGTAACGTCTTTTTTCCTTTCCACAGTCGATATGATATTCATTTTAACTAAGATCTATTTGTAACTACATGTTGATCAACTTGATTAGTATGCAATTAGATCCAATCGTTACAGAAAAATAGTGCACTAGTAGCTTTGTTGTCTGCTTGTTTATAGTCATATAAATTAACAGTAGGCAAATCGAGCATTGCACTACAGTTTCTACCAGTAATAACTATTTGGGTTCTTAAAAAAATACGGCATCTAACATTGAGTGTAGATTGTTTTTATCAAAGCTTTACAATAACGGGGTTTAGCCAAAGTAGTAAGTATGTATGTATGTAAGTCTTTCATCCAGGTTTTTTATGTCATTATGATAATATAATAAGTTTGAAAATGAAAGACCTTTAAATAATTAAAATAATTTTCAGAATGGAACGAAGAAATTTTATAGATTTTTGTGTATTTAAAAGAAAATAAAACAGTAGTATATTTTTTTTTGTATTATTTTAATATAACATTTTTTTTCATTCAAATGTGGTCACAATATATAAACGAATTGCATACAGGCACCTGTAAGCTTCTTATAGCTTCATTCCTTTCACTCATTAAACATTTACCTATCTTCACCTCACTCTGGTAACTAGATCGCCACACCTTTTTGATTATTTTTTTAATACTATTAGTAATACTATCTCGTTACTACACGTAAAAACTTAAAATAACGATAAAATGACGCCATTTCCTGTTAATATGAAACTCGTAACATGCTAATGAAAGCATCCGCATTTTTAATAGAGTATATAATATACTTAATAATTGCGTGTTGCGTAACATTTGCGAATTGAAATATAATCGTAGCAATTAGCAATAGAATTGTATTTAAGGTTTCGAAACCGTTTTTTGGCATATTGAAATTAAATAAAATTTGCCAGGATTTGATTTAAAAATTTCACATTAGAATAAGGATAGTGTAGATTGTGTAGAACAATCATCTTTTTATTAAAATCAAATAAATTTAATTAATTATAACCAGTTTCACCACAATCTCATAGAAATAACCATAAATAACATAGTTTTTTCTAAACATATTTTCATCGATATTTATTATTAGTATGGAATTTTAAGAAAGTTCTAAGACATTTTCAAATGATATAATTAAGTATAATAAACAATAAAATATATTTTTTCATTAGATGTATCTTGAACAAAGGTTCCTAATATTTTTTGGCCTGCAGCCTCCTTACTCACTGATGTGTGACAATTTATTATTTCGTAATGTATTTTTTCACCGTCATTTTTAGATCGCGTAATGTAATTATTAATTTCTTATATAGAAAGCTACTGACTTTTGTATTGCGTGACCACCCCTTAAATACTTTTAAATCCACCACCCCCCCCCCTAAAAGGATTAAGCGCCTACATTAGGAAGTTGCGATTTAGAAAAATATTTTTTTTTGTTCATTTAGGTGGATATTAATAATTGTAAACTGTTATTATTAGCTATTTTTGCGTAGTCTTATTTGACTCATTGGATAAAATTTTAGCGCAGTAAATAGTAAAAAATAACATGTAGTAGAAAGTATTTTTGTATATTCCCGAAAGCTATAATCTTAATAATTTAAATGTTGAATATAAAATCGTTTGCAGACGCTGGAATAAAAATAGTCCAGAGATCGTAAAGGTGCATCCATTCCAGGCTATAACCGTCCACTGAAATCTGGAAACAATGCAATCACTCATCATACATAATCAGTTGATTGATTGGCTGAAAATCAATTCTCGTAAAAAGTGCGCACTGAGATTCGGCTTCATATTGTTAAGGTCTGTATTGTTTCCACACGGAGCGGATATGGTAAAAAAATAATGAATCTAAAAACCTTCTGCTTAATCAATTTTATTGTTTTTTTTTTATTAACTTATTAACTTTATTAATTTATATGATACAAAGTAAATAAAATACCAGTCTTGGTCTTCGTGCACATAAATGTTGCGCCTATGTAATGTTTTGACTTATTTCAATCGTTAAATAAACGTTTTTTTGTGCCTTCTGTAAAATTTGTTATATGACTTACGTCCTTGTTACTCTCCATAGTTGATATGCTCCATTTTTGGTGTAGATATGGTAATAATAATAATAATAACAAAAATGAACAATTTATTCTTTCAAGCATATAATTCTCTTATAAGAAAATGAATTACGTTTAGTGAGATAAAAAAAATCTACTCTAGAAATGGGAAAATACTAATAAAATATCTTTAAAATGTCGTTTAAAATGAGTTCCAAATTCAAAAATAATTTTTTAAAATAAGTATCGGCATTCTATACAATTATCATATTATTACTCTCATATAATGGCGTATTCATTTACTATATTAACCGGATGGAGTCAAAAAATTGCGTGTAGCTAAAATAAAATATTTTATCCGCATTTCCGATTCTACAGGTTGGTATTTAAAATTTCTTTTCATTCTCAGTTATGTTACGATTTCCGGATTTGTCCGATCGGAATTATATTTTATTAAATAGAAATTCCTACGCTCGAGTAACGTCAATTGATGATGAGTATTATTATTTGTTGTCAGAAACTAAAACATTTTCTTGAAGATATTATGAAATATAGTTATCATAAACAGGGCCGTGCGCTGCTAATGTCCAGATTGTGCACTACACAAGGGCGCCTAAATATGAGGGTTTTCTACATGCAATGATGTTAGCATAATTAATTAATCCTTTGAGCAGTATGGACGTACACGTACATCAATGCGCCTTGTCGCCTTACTCTCGAAGCAATTCTTTTATTGCTTGCTAAAATGTTATTGTTTCTTTTAATATAAATACTAGTTAGATTTATCAATGATATTTGAAAATCGTTACAATTTGTACAATCGTATATTTTTAAGACCAGACAAAGATATGTAAACAATACGAAAAAACAAGTTGACTTCAGGATTGAAAAATTCCCTTATGCTCTTTTTATAATTATTATAATTTGTAAAGAAACGAGAGAATATTTATATTGCTGTTCACAAAAATACATAAAATTGTACATGAATCATTCCTACTGGTTCAAATTTGTTCTTAAGTGCTTTTTGATTCCAAAATGGGAGCGACCACATGTGTAATACACATTTTTACCAATTTAGAATAACTTCTCAGTTTCTTCTGTTCGTTGCATGGAAATAAAAGAGCATCGTTTACAAATCGACATTTCCAATTGGATTGATTTTATGACATTAACTGAATTGATACGAGTGAAAGATTTTATTGTTAAAAACGTGTGTGCATGATTTTTCAACTCACTAATGAAAGGCTGAAAAGTACATTGATGTAACGTACAAGAAAGTTTAAAATGTGCAAGTTTTATAAATTAGCAAAAATGTGCAAGCAAATGGTTAAAAATTGTCTGTAAAATGAGCGTTTCCTACCCACGGCGTAGGACTGATTATATATATACAATACATCAGTATACTTGGTCTCATAAAATATTTCCTTCTATATAAAAATAGGCTTCTTTTTCTCAGATTAGTATCGAGCTCATGTTATATAATATCAAAATTAGTGTATTCATTTTGTTATGAAAAAAATAATTTAACACTTAGCTGTATAACATATTATTAGCCCCTCCTTGAGCATCGATGATAATGTTAATAGTTAAAACTAATACAGTTGTATTAGAAATGAATGTAGTTAATCAGAAGAAGTCCAAGCCACGCATTGAATATTTTCATTTTATTGCATATAATGCTTCGAAAACATCTATACTTAAATCAAATATTAATCAAAAATATAAACCCGGAAGAAGTAATCTTAAAGAATATCAAAATAATTTTACATATTGTGTTGTTTTATTATATTAATTTGAAATGTAAACTATCTATTTAAATTTTAAATCACTAATATTTTCTGCCGTATTTGTGTATTGAAATAAATATGTTATTATTTTGAATTAGGTATTTTTGAAATTCACCGATAAAATTTTAATGTCATGTTAAAATAGTTTATATATTAGAATGCATTGCGTATAATTTTGATAACATTAACGGAATATAATAATTACGCATATGCTAAATGCCAAATAAAAGCTATTAATATAAGAGAAAATATACGAACTTGTAACAATTCAAACTGCCGTGTTAATTAAAGCTGATTTATGTTTTAAATATCGTGTTTAAATAAATCAAAAACTATGCTTTCGTTGTTTATAATACGGTTGCATAAAGATAGCTAGTAAAATGTATCAGTTTGATTAATCGTATTAATTAAAATGATAATATGCAAATTTGTCATATCATTTCTATTATGGCAACACTATTAGCCGATCTGATTCCATACTTTTTGAACGAACTGTCAGATTATATTGCTGATTATATTGAACAGTTTAACCGTTCAGTTACTAGAATCTGATATATTGGCTTTTGTTATGTTGGCAAGATTGCCAAATTCGACCAATTCGGAGCCATTATTTCTTCAGAAAGTATTTGATACGGTTTTGATGACGTCTCGCAAAGCATTCCTCAAAGTTTGGTTTCATTTTGACACGGTTATTTGTATACTTATCCTTGTAATCCACTAAACACGTTTGCTTATTCTAACATATTGGTAAAATAAAACAAATATACAGTTTTCAATATTTTGATAAAAAAAACGTATTTACTCTCACAAGTATATACAAAAGGCTTACACTAAAACAGATAAATTATTGATAAGACGTGTGATCTTATCTGAATAAACTTTTAAGCAAAAACATGATAGCGTAACTATTTTTAGATCATGGCTTTTAATGGTTTTTTCACCCTGGACTCAGGACAACAATATTTATTTTTTTAAAAGCAACCCTTTATAATAAACCTCGTGTAATTTTTTTTATATAAAACGTTAGGTCAGGTTAGGTTACCTTGGGTTTGGTTGTGTTGGATATTTAGATTGACGTTTTTTTTTATGAATATTTGGTGTTCTTTAATAATGTTCCTACGCATGGGTTTGTCCGAGTTGTGACTGAAAATTAGTTTCCCGGGGATTTTTGTTCAAATATTATAAAATATATAAATAAAACATAAAAAAAAAATATATATAAAACCAAATTTTTATCTTTTTTATGTGATATTAAATTTTATAACTCTCATCACGAGTTTAATACTAAAAATTATCTAAGACCATTATTTTATGCGTTCACTGATTTGATGCGGGATTAATTGGTGTTTTATAATGCATAACGAACATATAATTTAAATAAACATTTGAAATGTTTTTTTCTGAAATCTCAATCGATTTTTTTACCGTAATGGCAGGAAATCCCAAAATCTACCATACAAAATTCTATAATTATATTTTAACTCCGGAAAACAAACGTCTTTGTTATTTTTTCTTTGTAATTAATCTTTACTATTAATAACATTTACGCAACGCATTATATATGTGTAATACCAATTAATGATAGGTTTTCTAGTACTAAGATTTTTTAAATAACACATCAAATCTAAGACATTCAATTGTGTATTTTAATTACGGAAAAAGTGCAAAAAAATATCAAATTTAACATCATCTCGTCCCATTTATACATACTAATATTATTTCCATCGATTGTTCCAAACCAAGAAAGTGTGAAGTAGGTAAGTACATTTTCATACAGTTAAATAAGAGACAATGATAGTTGAATATCTGTAGTTAAGATAGCAATCGAGCTGTCTAATTATTATTGCCATAAAGAATTTTATCTTATTAGATAATAAATTCGTAATTAGTCTCTTTGTGTGTCAATCAAATACAGTAAAATTGTCGTATGTTAAACATATTGTTGTACAGTATAAAACGACGTAACCCTCAACCTTTCAAAATAGCTTTTATTCGATAGTCAGAATGTATACAATTTAATTCACATGAAAAAATTTAAGCTGGAAATGCCAAATTAGTGACTAAATGTAGCTTTAAATTTGAAAAAAAAGGATGGTCTGTGAAATTATCAACGAAGGAAAAGGGCCTTCACATAATCAATTTCATTCGTTTTTATTAAATAACTTATAAAACATCATTTTTAGTCTTCATGCACTTCAAGGTTGTTTCCATGTAATGTTTTGACTTTGTATCAAATAAGTATTGTTTTGTTTGCAATTTCTTGTATTATTAGTACGTAGCATTAGCATATATGTTTATAAAACATGTGGAAGTTATGTGTTAATGCAAAAATGTGCCAATAATACAAGAAATTTCAAAAAACAAAACTATATCATACAAAGTTGTTTTAAAAAATCAAGATCCTGTAATATTGCAACGATATGAAATCCGTGGTTTACGACAATTAAAGTACTGTATAAAAATAATGGCACACCGCTATATTTGTTTCTTTCAGCTTATCAACTTACACATAATGAATTAAGACCAGGTATAATGAAGACCGAGAGGATGGTGAGCATATTTAGTTTTCGTTGGTAATTTTTTAAATACTTTTGTCATTTGATGATGCAAAATAGAAAGGGACAAATTTGGATTAGAGTTACTAGTCATTGTATCAAAGGCTGTCTTAAAATAATCGACACTTGGACGAAAATATGAAACAATGGACACCGACGCAATCCCAATCAGTTATCTTCGCTTTCGATCTAGAATGGCCGGCACTTAAAGTACTTATTCTCCATTCCATTGAAATTATTCCTCAGGTGTTTTATAGATGCACTATTTTCAAAAACGTTTAGTAAGATGTTTTTATCTACAATGGCATCGCGCGGCATAAAAAATAACTTAAGAGCGTTTCATATACATATTTAGCTTCAGTCTTAACTATTGACTAAGCAAAAATACAAAAATACATCGTCGTTTGTGACGTCAGCGATACACGCTAACAACAATATTGTATTACAATATTACACACAGTGGATATTAAAGGCAGTATGTTTTGTGATAATACATTATTTTTCCTCGTCAACTTCTCGCTAAGAGGCTATTATATATATACGTCATATTAGTATAATAGCCAAAGGATGGAAAAAATCACCCAAATACAATTATATCAAAAATATGTATGGTACGCTCTATTTAAAAAATATATATCTTCAATCAATAACAACCTTTTCTCCGCTAACCTGTATCGTAATGAACGTGGATCACCATTAAAACTAACAAGAGTGTCAGAGAGGCAGTTTTCCGTGACTTTATTAGAGAAGTGCTTCTTAAGCTGTACAAAAAGAGTAAATTTAAATAATATTATGACATTATTATACGGTGTTTTGAACCCTATTGTATTTGATTGGTAATGTATAGTTAATTTTTTTGAAAGTTATAATATTATTTTATAGGCATTATGTTGAATGAAAAGTTTGAGAAGCACTGTACTCTGAGGGGATAGTTTTTATTTTGACAACAAATTAATATGTTATTAGTAAAACCGTTATTAATTTACCATAGTGGCTATTCTTTTCAAGTATTCATTCTTAAATATACACTTGTATACGGCTAAAAGACAAATAGTGTAGTATCACTTCTTATAACTAAAGAAATATTCTTATAGCAGTATATTTTCATAATATTTACCACATCTTAATACCTATCTGTCCATATATCTTGACGTTACTGGCACCGGTGGTTGCTTAGCAACTGCGCATGTTTTGGTGCCAGAAATCATGAGGACAAATCATGCAGCTATATAAGGATTTAAAAATAAACAATTTTGCAAGACTGGATACCATATCGTCGGCTCATTTAAGCAGCCCAATATTAAATAAACTTAATTCGTAATTTATAATAAACAATTAGAATATAACATAATATAAATAAACATGTGACATAACTAAAGATAGGTAACCTAAAATCGATTTTGAAAATCATATTGTAATCGATGAACGGTGTGACTTCGTGTAAAGTCAAAATTATAAAGGCAGTCGATAAAATTATTTATTACTTATTAGTAATTCACAACAAAAATAAACTTTGCAAATGACTTATAATAAATTGACAACTTCGAAAGTTCTAAGTGAAAGGACTCTTTGAGAATGGACATTAAATTCGTACTTAAATATATAGGAAGGAGGACAAGGGTTACCATATGCGAAAATAAATGTTTATATAAATAATTATTATCGCAAAGAAAAATCTAAATATTTATATCATGAAACAAGCGAGTTTAGAGGGTTTATGTTGTGGATTTTGTGATTTATATGAATATGCCCGGTATAATTATTTGTTTATAATATATATTAAAAAATCATAAAGTACTGTGTTATCATCTCGGATTTTTGGTATTTGAACACGCAACATCTAAAGCCCATTCAACTCATTAGGCGATTGAACAGAGTAACTTAAAAATGTGTTTTTAAATTTGTTTTCTATAATCTTTCTTGCCATTTCCCATCTGTGGAGCATACGAATACCCACAGGATTTATCGGCATTATTTTTACGAGTATTAGCTTTCAACTTGTTGTTCTTTTTTTCAATTGTTATGAAACAAAAGAATTTGTATAAACAACATAAGGTACCAACGCATGTACACTTGCCGATTGGTCACCAAGAAAACTAGATGTAAAAAATTACTTTCATCCTCTCTTATCCATATTGGTTTTATGTGCCGAGCATATGGCTAAAATTCTCACTCCAATCGCTTTGCATCCTTCAATTCTAGTATGGTTACATTATAAGTATTCCATGGTTTTCCATAATGCCATATTCCCACCAAGAGACAAGCAGGATTCAGACCCTTAGAAGGTATCTATACTGCGTATCCCAACCATTATTTGCAACGTGACTAGATACTTTCTCGTACGATCCATAATTTTCAATATATCATAATTTATACATTTATATTACAGAGATATACGGTTGTCAACCCTGCAATCAAACAGGTGCAGTCACCTTATAATTTCCTATCCGAATTATTGCATTGTCGAGATTATATTGCCAGAGACAAGAGTACTTTGGTAGACTTGCCAGTACACTTGGCGTATCTTTATTGTTGCTTTATATTGCTTGTACTTATTAATATTTACAACGAAATGTCGGGCAAGATAAACTTTGGTTGCCTTTCTAAAAGGGCTTTTACTTGATCGAATAATAGCAGCAACTATTTCCGATTAACGTTCCTAACAGATGTAATAAAACTTTTTACGCTTGTAAACATAACATAATATTTACGGTCACGGTTATAAACAAATACCCATAACGAATATATAATAAATGTTTTACCCATAAATCAGTAACTACTGTAAATTTCAAATTAAAGTATACTGCTTTAAAACTTTGCACACAGTCTGAAGATATCCACTCCGATAGTGGATCAAACCTATGGGATAAATTTTGCAGGAAGTTTCACGAGATATGTATTCTTAATCTGATGCGTCATATTATTAATAATTTAATATTTTCTTTGTCGATTACATTACATTCAATGATATAAAAAAGACAATTCGTTTTTAAAGGAGAAAAAATATGCTTAAAATACGTTAAGAATAAATTATCAAACCGTGCGAAAATGAAGTGCAAATAATACGGTATTTATAATAGCTAGATTTCGGTTTTACACGATCAATGGATTATGAATTTTTTTGTTATACAGTCACTGTTAAAACAGTGACTGACAAAAAAACATCCTGTTAACAAATTAAGTATCGTATTTTTAAATCATATAAAAACGGTTCATCCGTATTTTAATTTTTTGTAGTGTTACATAAAATATTGAAACCGATTTTTTTTATTTTCATCATTTTCTTATTGCCTTGCAACTTTTTAATATTGCCCTGTCTACCCTAGACTAGACTAGAGAAATATCTTCCACTTTGAATATCACTATCAAATACCAAATAAGAATCAATTAATCAATGACCATTCTGAATATACAACATTATTTATTTAAATATTTTATTGACTTTCTATTTCAATGACTGCTCTCGTCCCACAGTTATTAGACCTCTGGCAAAGCGTGTATTTTACTCGGTCTATGAATAATCTAATATTTTTATTGTTTTATGTAAGTTATGTTTGAAGGTCTTGGACGCAGATAAAAATACTTTATCGTGATATAAAGCGTGAGCTGAGGTCAAGGACGTATTGTTTCGATATAATGGTTCAAACAGCTGTACAATTTTATCGATAATTGCATAAAAAGAAATCGACACAACCTATACTTATAATCTAGAATTATTTTTATAATACTTCTTTTAATGATTTGTAGTATTCTTATTATAAAATTATAGCCATGATACCAACCCCAAAAATTAACTCATCAATTTAATTATGACTTTTATGGTAAACCATAAAACATCGATTTAATCAAATTCATATTCTTTATAGACTGCACTTCTGTTAATTATATTAATACATACTTGATTATTCTCGTGTATTTTTAATGCCCGTTTCCCGGGAATTTCTTGATTGAATTCCCGGGTAATAAAGTATACCGCATATAAGCCATATATTATTGTAAATTTCACGTTTTTTTCTCGCCGAATCTAACTCATTGAATGTTATTTTAAATTGTGATGTCTTATTATTTTGCTCGTCTAATGAATATGATTCTAAATTTCTCATTCGTATTATCTTCCACTTCCTGATATCGTAGTTGGTAGCGTAGGCGCCTAGCAATCCTGGGAATACGGGTTCGATTCCCCATCTGTCGGATTTTAAAAATCCGAAAATACAGGACTGGATGTCTATCGGGTTGAGCAATTGTCTAACAAACTATTCTAGTGAAAATTAATCTGTCGAGATATCTTCACATTGAGGAGATCAATATACTCCACTTTCGGAGTGGATATCTTCACACTGTATAGATCTATATTCTCCACTTTGGGAGCGAACATGACTCGAATGAGCGAAGAAGACTCTTTATAATTCTCAATTTTTTCGGATTTCCCAGTTTACTGATGGCAAAAAATATCCGAGAAATGTAACTCTCTACTCTTGATCACAAAAAGAATTATTGATATATTTCTTTTGTATTATATTAGAACATTTTCTTCGACATGTATAATAATGATTTCTTCTAAAACCTTCCATTATATTGAAATAATTTTAAACGGCCAAAAACCTACGTGAATTATGATTTCTGATTAAATTCCATAATAATTATTACAGACGCATCAGCAATCACGTGATTTATTGATTTTTCACTAGCCAAAATGTGGGTGCAGGGATTAAGGAGAAAGTCATGACAAATTGCAATTTAAAAAATCTAGTATGTTATAAACTAGGCAAGTAAACGTTTTGGGTGTGTTTTGCACATAGCTCTAATTTCTGGATGATCTCAACAGTTACGTTGGCAGCAATGAAAAAGAAATACTGCCGGAAGCTGTATTTTTTAAAAATTATTTATAGCTCACTGTCAAAGTAAACTTAATAATGCTAACACTTAATGGGTGACAATTTCAAATTTAAGTTACTATGTGGTCTAAATTTTATTACTGACCGGATGACAATTTATTTCTTTTCATTTACTGTTAATCTATTTGAAATACATTTTAAAAGCTGTCTCTTAAGCGAAAGCTAATATTGGTATATTAATCAAAGTGACGTTAGACATTAAAATAACATAAAAATTTACGTGGGATGAAGCTCGTTTACGACAGCCGTTCTCAAACTTTTTAAATCGCGATACCTTTTACGGGAGAGAATTTCGTCACGAGGATCTTATAATCTTCAACGATAATAATTATATATTCAGTACATATGAACTGAATCGAATATTAATAATTTAATGAAAGCATTCGTATTAATCATTCTTATACTTTTAAATCGTTGTATTACTGGCAAAAGACGTTAAAGTGAAAATGTTTGAGTCTCTCTGTTAAATGGATTTTAAGTCAATTTCTTAGTGTATAATGATTATTTTTTATTTTTTTTATACCATGTTCGAAGACGTATTGACAGATTATTTTTCACAAGAATTGTTTGTCAGATAATTGCTCAACCCAATGGGCATCCAGTCCTACATTTTCAGATTTTTAAAATCCAACACAGATGGGGATTCGAACCCGCATTCCCCGGATTGCTAGCCGTACACGCTACCAACTACGCTAACCGGGGAGACGAAATGATTGTACTTTAAGAAATTGTCCTAAAATCTATTTAACAGAGAGACTCAAACATTAAAACTCGATTATTTCAACTCACTTTTTCACTTTAACGTCTTTTGCCAGTAACACGACGATATGAATATGTGAGTTTAAATAAACTGTTATGGATATGATATACAAAGATGCGGACTCTTGAAAGATAAACTGTTAAGATGAATACAATATAAGATAAGCGAACTACTTTAATGAATTTGGTATGAACAGTGGCGTTTTTGCATTGAACTCCCTCGTCTGGTATGCTAGCTACTTAGCCATAGATAATCTAGAATAGATGAACTATATTGGCCGTTTTATTTGAAAAGCTTTCGCCTTATTTCATTTTTACCTATTTTTAATTGGAAATATTCAGAACCTTTTCATTTCATAATAACAATATCCAGGCCTCTGGAAAGTAAATAATTACTAACTGGAGTAGAACTGGTTATATAATTGTGTTGTATTAGTATTAACAATATATATGTGAAATAATATTCGATATAATTGTATTTTACAATAATTTCAGAGAACGATTAGCATCATTTTTTTTTTTTAAATCTTAGAGCACAGTTTGTGAACGTCTGATTTTCTGCATATTAAAACAATAGCTAAATAATTTTAAAAGTTATCTAGATAAATTGAATGAGTGCCTAGAAACAAATAAATATAAGATAATATAAATATTATAAAAATATTAACGTCATAATTAAGATTTAATTTGGTTTTTCTCATACAAATGAGACAACGTTAACAGCTGATACGCATTATCACAAGAAGATAATTGTTTTTATGGACGTATAATTACTGTAATTTAATTTAACTTTTACGACTAGTTTTAAAGATTACACTGTGTAAGTTTTGGTACAAGAGAATTGTATTTTGAATTTGTGTACATAATGACATCTTCCCGTTTTGAGTGAAGCCTGGCAAGGAGTGTCAAGCGATGTAACGTAGGCCAGATTGATGATATATTGACAGGGAAAATATCTATATATTCCACGTGAACCAAGACTTTATCGCCATCAATAATAACGTTAAAAAACTATTACATATACCATGTAACATAAAATTTTAAGAACTTCGCAAATGTAATGTGTTAAAAAGGATTGTGTGACTTGCTTACAGATGGTCTTTTAAATTGAATGAATAGGGTTTCTAATACACATAATGAAGAAAAAACTGTTTCTAGATATATCCGGTAATAATTAGTTTAATAGAGAGTGTAGACAGCTTATATTTTTCTCTGTTAATTCATGTGAATACTTTAGGTAGAATAAAAAATAGGACTACGTAATACGTTGTATTTACAAACATATCACACTTAAAAGTGCACGTAGTATCAACAACCATTGATCAGATAAAAAAAATATCAATAAATAGGCCGTTCAATCTTACACTTTGATAAAATATGAAGTAGTATATCGACTGTGGAAAAGAATAAGGACGTAACCTACACAACAAATTTTACAAGAGCCACATAAAAAAAAATGTTTGTGTGTTGATTTTAGGCCAAAGTCAAAACGTTTGATAGGCAGTACTTTGAAGTTGATGAAGACTAATACCAATATATATTAATTACTATTTCCCCAATCTGATATTAATTTAATATGTTATTTAAGGAAAACCAATAAAACTAACTTAGATACTAATTCGGCATTTGCAGAATACATCATTTTTGTAGAATATTTATTAATGTATATACAATGTGATTAACAAAAAAACTGAAGGTTACATCCTTCTTTCTTTTTACAGTCGATATATATTATGAAAGTGTGCATCAATATGCTTCATATTCGGATCAGATATAGTTTTAAATGATTATTAACATTTCTTTTATGTTATTGTGTATAGCATTCAGCTTTGCTTTGTCATCCGTTGAACGAGTTTTAAAACAAATATAATCATTTCGTATTAAAGTACATTTTATCTGTAGCGACTTACGGTCAAGTAAAGTTGACTTTCTTTTGAGATCGCCCTCAGGCATTCCGATCACCAACTAACACCGCGAGGCAACGAGATACAACGTCGTGAACTCACATTCCTTACTTCTCCATAAGAATGAACTTCTTGAAGCATTTAATATTATATTAAAAACTATTTTTAAATCCAAAATTATCACATTTCAAAGCTAAGGTCAAATGATTATTATGAGGTTTATGAAAGCTTAAGGCTTACATCATGATATAAGCGTATGTTTTATTATTGTGTATTGTCAGCTTGGTGGTCGAGTCTAGTAGCCATGTTTACTACTATTTTGGAGGATATGAATCTTCATTTCTCATCATATCAAGACTTATCTCTACCAGAATTGATTGTCGGAATAGATCAATGATAGCGAATATTTAAACCTCGGTCAAATTTCTTTAAAAAAAACTGTCAAACTCAGGTGCCGTATCTAAAAATATCTACAATTTTGTAATATTATCGGCTCTAACATTGCAATTAGTTAGATATTTTTTTATCCATATGTTTATTAAAAAAGAACAAAACATATATTTCTTTAGATTAGTTATAAGTAGCTTTAATGTTTTGGATATTTTGGACAGGATTTCTTTTTAAAAATCTTCAATTGATGGTTTGTATTTTTTACTCTTTAATCAATGCCAAGCAAGCGCTACTTACTTTATCTTTCAGTCAGTTTTTCTTATTCGATTTTATATTATTTATTACTGAAAATAGGTTCTTACGAAATTAATCGATAACCGTCCATAAAAAATGCGTGTCACCCAAAATGTCTTGGCGTGTCACCTTTGACATACAGGTTCGCCATCATTGGAATAGATCGGTTAAAACAAACCAATATCTATTTTTATACCATGTTCGCTCCTAAGGTGGACCATGTAGATCTACACGGTATGAAAATATCCATTCCGAAAGGATAGTATATGGATCTCCGCTATGTAAAATCGTTTTGACAGATTATTTTTTGGGAGAATTGTTTGTTAGACAATTGCTCAAGTCGATGGGCATCCAATACTGCATTTTTAGATTTTTTAAATCTGACAGATGAAGAATTACTTATCGTTAATAAGTTTAAATGTAGTATCGAAAATTAAGATTGGTCTCGGAACAAACTCTTTGGTTTCGGGATATTTTTGTTCTGAAACCTGCTTCCAAAACTCAATAGTCGAACAATCTGCCAAGGGTTGAATCAAGCCGAACGGAGAAAACTGCATATGTGGTTCAACTTTAATACAAAGATGAGCTGATTTTTCAGTTTCTAATTTTTTTGTTTTGTTATTAAAGATAAATTAAACCCTACATAAAAAGCTCCATAATGAAATACGGTTAACAAAGGTGCTACGTACTAAAGTGTGCTGAAATTAAAAGAAATAGAATGAGAAATTAAAGGTAATTGAAAAAAATGGAGACTTATATGATCAAGCAATTTATTTAAAGAGATTATCATGCTCGCCGTATAATAATGATTATACACTATGCTATATCTACTATACAAAATTTAGTTAAGCTCCAATGATGTATTTTTACATTGGTTTTTGATTTCCCTTTCTTTCAGCGAAGTACTCGCACATAATTGGACCAGCGGTAAAAGTAAATAGTTAACATGGAAATTATTAGCAGTCATGCTTCGTTATAATATGCTTCATAATATATTGTAAAGCGAATTTGTTTCCTACTGATACTTACATACTTAAAAAACACAATAACAATAATATATGATCAGAAGCGAATTGGAGAGTAATCAACTGTTAATTAAATAATTAAGACAAAAATTGTTTTAAATCTGCAACCTTATTATAACGTATTATGATTCGTATTTATTCTTTCAACATATTTAAACTGAAAGAGTAAAACTCTATGAATACCAATCGGAAGGGATTTTTTATACCATGTTCGCTCCCAATGTAGAGCATATGGGTATACACAGTGTGAAGATATCTACTGCGAAAAAAGAGTATGTATATGGATCTCGATAATGTCAAGACGTCTTAATAGATTATTTTTCACGATAATCGTTTGTCAGATAATTTCTTGATCGAATGGGCATCCAGTCCTCCATTTTTAGATTTCTAAAATCCGGCAGATGGGGAATTGAACCCACATTCCCCGAATTACTAGGCGCACACGCTACCAACTACGCTAACTGGGGAAACTTTATCTATATAATATGTGAAGTATATCAAGCCTAGTTTATAATTTTTCGAAAGACATTGTATCTTTCTTTTTGCTATGGTAATCTTATTTTAAGTGGTAAAAGTTTTATTTTTTTAAAGGACCTAGTTTTCCATGGTTGGCCACGCCAGTAGATGAATTTCTGTAAAAATGTATCCGCATTTTGGGTCCAGAATGAGATTTGAATAAATCTTCCATATCGTCATTTAACACACTACTTCAGAAGCTATTTATTAACATTCATAAAACTATTTGCGTGAATTAAAAAAAGTCTAGCGATGTCAATTCAATTTGTGTAATCGACAAATCGTTATCACACCGATTCGCCCCTTATAGTAATATTATAAAAATGTCGGAACATGATCATCTGTCAAATAGATAAACGAATTGTATGTATTTAAATTATTTACAATGGCCCGAGGCAGATCAATTGATGCAATCACGCCAAACAATAATTAATGGCTATTTTAGCATTTTGGCCATGTAGTTTTATAATTGGCAGATGATATAATTGAATGTGTTGATTTATGCACAAAGCGACCAAATAAGAGATTATAGAATAAAGTTTTCAATGATTGATAATTTGTGTAAGATTATAACTTAACGAATAAAATGGTTTTATTTTGGTTGTGATATTATTATTAAAACTAATTACAATATAATTATTTTTATGCATTTTTACGACTCAACTAGAGTGGTGCAAGGAGATAACTAAATTGACTTCAGAATATTGGACTTCCCAGTTCTTAACTAGTCGCGGTGGTTTTGCTTCCAAGCTTTGCCAGCCTGGTTTTATAGAATCTCCTACTCTCTTATGTGACACAATGTAGGATGCCAATCACATTCTCTGGGAATGTTCCCATATTTAAAGTTGCAAGGGAAGAGCTTCTCAAGTCGGTTCGATAATTTGTCGGACTGGTCGGCCATCCCTACTTGGTTTCTATGAAGATTAATTTTCTAGCTTTTAAAAAAATTGCAAAATCTTATAGCGAACGAGAAGTTCTCTTCTCAACAAGGCTAGATATTAACAGGGTATAATTAGCTATGATAGGAATCACGCACTCTAGTGCACGCCAACCAAAGCCTTTAGAAGGTGCTCTTGATATACTTATGGCACCTTGAAAAGCGCTTCACGTTCGTTACGCCACGGTATAAACTCACATAACGAGAGTGGATATATGGCGGGTGGTAAACAAGTACGTAGGATATTGAAATTACCATCTGATTGGATTCTGGTGGAAGGTCAGATTGACACTCATGCGATGTCAAGTAAGGTTAAACTCGTATTTACTATTAACACAATTTAACACTGTTTGACTCCAATAATCATTCCATTTAATTCAAGACTTTAAAAGAAAGCAAGAATTCTCACTGATATGTGTTATTGGGTTTATATTTTACGAATATATATGTCAAAACGTGCTTACATCATTGAAAAATCTGTATTCGGTATCAAAACATCACGAAAAGAATGTGAAAATGTCTGTTTTACATTTTCCATAGTGATAAAAACACCTAAAATTTCTTAAAACAATGCTATGTTAAAAAAATCTCAGAATACAGGAAAATAAAAGTTTCAGACCTCATTAATAACTGAGAAATAAGTATATGCCAGACTTTGATTTCTTCGTGTGATTTCTTTAATACAATAGGAAATGTCGTCATTTCGATTCATTGCTCTCAAGTAACAGTTTTATTGTTGAAATATTTTGACTAGACCGATTTTCTAAATTTAATACACTACTTTTGGACATTAATATGCTATTCACAAAAACGAAAATATTCTTAAAATTTCGTAAAAATTACATTATATTATTTTTTGTCCCACTGTTAAGTTTAGATTAAGTTCAGATAGCGGATACAATTCCCATATCGGCAGGCTTTTTTTGAAATTCCAAGATGCATAACTAAATACCAGATAGGTTAAGCAAATTTAATTTGCGGCGTCATACGGCGAGCGTGATGATATCTTTACATAAATTGCTTCACCAAATAAGTCTTCATTTTTTCAATTAACTTTTTTTCTATTTTTTTAATTTCAGTACACTTGCGTGCGTGGCAACCATCTTGGGCATTTATATTTAGTCCCGGAATATTCTCATCAAATAAAGAAGATCGTTTCTCGATATCGGAGCTCCGGGATATGCCTGATTAAGAACATGTGTATGCACGGAGCGGGTGGATGTAAACAATTAATAATTCTAGTGATTTGTTAAGAAATATCTTCATATTGCCGATATCCATACACTCCATTTTCCCACTTCACAGCGGACATAGTAAAAAATACATTATTATCACAATGGTTTACTAAATTAATTTAAGAAGCAAATCAAACCTTCTATCTAACACTGTCAGACATTTGTAAAATAAAAATATATATATTATGATATAAAATTCTAGACAATGATAAACTTTATAGATGATGTTTGTTTATGATGTTGGGTTAAATATTGTAAAATCTGAACCAACAATATTAGATTTTAATTAATAGTAAAATCTCTTGGTTGAGTTATTGTCTGACAAACAATTCGCGTGAAGAATAATCTGTCAAGACGTTTTCGTATTGAGGAGATCCATATACTCCTTGTTTAGAGTGAATATATTCACACTGTGTAGATCCATAGGCTCCTCTTTGGAAGCGAACGTGGCTTGTCATTCAGTGGTCAAGTATGGACTTATGAATTTTTGCAAACGAAATACGGCGTCTAGGGTTTGAGTCCGAAAGATTTTTAAATTTAATTTAATTTAAATTGCTAACAACAAATTGTCCATTCATCAACAAATAGCGTTAATTATAATAATATAGTATTATGTCCTGCACACTAGCTGTTATTGCACTATTCTGAATTTTTTTTTTTGAAATTACCACATAGTTATTTCGCTATATTTGGATATAGTAAACATAGCTGTGATTAAAGATTATCAGTGGATATAATAAAAGAAAATGAACTATTTTATGTCGTTTGTTATAAAATAATCGTGACCGAGTGAGTACGCGTGCGCGGGCTTGCGTGTACCTCCAAAAAGGAAGTCACGAGTTCGAGTTCCACAGCGGCATAAATATCAACTTGTATATTTAATCTTTCCAATAGAATCAGCATTTTTTGGTATCAATCCATGATAGTTTTCAAAGGCTAGTTATTGTATAAAATAAATGATGTAAAGATAAATAGAAGACATAAAAAGTGCTTAAGAAAAATGTATATCTTAACCTTTAAATGTATAAAGTTGACGCCCAATGGTTTAGTTTTTTGGTAGATAGTGATAACATATTCTGCGATATCAAAACAAATATTACATTTCGATGGCTTACAGTGCAAAGTTGCGAGTTCCAGTCATAGCTGAAAATATAAATATAAATAATGCCATCTTATTGCATCCTGATATATGCATGTCCTGTGTTCTTTTGACAACAAAGTCATTTAATATATCGGAAAAACGCCCCAAAAAATTGGGCTCTGAGACCTACACTGTAAATATGGTAACCAGACAACTGCGCACATGACAGTTGCTCACACGACAAGTGCTCACATGACAAGTGCACACATAGACAACTGCACATATGACAAGTGTTCACATGACATCTGCTCACACTAACACAGAAATTAATATTAAGACATAGTTTAGGTAGATTTTTATGTTCACCATCTCAAAATTATTCATTTATTAGTAAGTGACTATACATAATTTAAATAAAATATAATACTCTACATATAATATAATTACGTAAATGTTACGTCACTGTTATTTTGTATTCATATCTATCAAAATTGTGGCATTCGTAACAAGCTCTACAAATAGTTCGTTTAAAAAGTGCTTTTATCTCAAATTAATCGCAAACTTATCAGTTTTCACACTCTCCTGTAAAATTATTAAAACCGAGTTAGCGAATTTGTACTTTAAGTCATCGATTTTCTCCATATGCCTAAGTGCGGATATTATAAAAATAAATATGTTTACTATCCATTTTATAAACCATTGTAGTTTAGAATCACTGATAAAGTAGAAATGTTTTAAATTTTGTGATATTATGCCAAAAAGTCTTTCTCCGGCGTAATTTGTTTCATTGTGAATAATATTCTTCATTTGTTTTGGAGAACAATCAACCAGACATTTTAATTTACCTATCAGTCTTTTTTTCTCTATTACATTTTCGCTCTGTACCGGAACATGTTACGTGTCTAGATTTGTTTCCAAAGAATGACAATGATACTATTAAAAAATAATGATGAAATCATATGCATAAATAATTACATAGTGTGTTACATAAATTATAATAAATACCCTATGAAACAAACTAATTAAAAAATATATGTAGATATCATATGTAATAATATCAAATGTGTTTGAGGCATTTTTTTGTCTTAGATTTTATATAATATATGTACGTATAGAATAATATGTAATGCGTTATTAATAACCTGTTTTTGCGCTTTTTTATTAAAAGTCCGATAATAATATAATTTGACATCAACTCTTGAATCAAGACACATTTCGATATCTTACAGGCATGATAAATAATTAGTAGTGACGCATTGAATATGATTAAAAAGCCTATCATGGACCGTATGAACTGCAGTTCTAAATAAAAAAATGTTAACTATAAATTTTATGGGCACGGCGGGCTTGTTTTAAATTTTCTCACCCCTAATCCTAGCTCCGAGTTCAGAGAAAATTTGTACCTTGAAATTTATAATAAAAGAAAGATATTTTTGTCTTTATTAATAAGCAATAATTGAAAATAATACATGTTTCTGATTATATAATAGGACTATTTGTTGTTATCCACTACGCATGATTATCTAGCATAGAAGGGCATTCATAAATGTCTTTATTGAAATAAAACAATTTTTGGTTGAGTAACCCTGATAAGAATAAAAGCATGTAGATGTTGAACATAAAATAGACAATAACAAATATTTTTGTTTGCCTTTTTTTCACAGATTCGAATCAGTTACGGATAGTTACATTTTTTCTTTACACACCTGCACAATAAATTCGCGTGCGCTGGTTTTTTTTTCTTTTTTGTTTATGGTACCTTACATATTTTTTTCACTCTCACTAGAGATTTTAACGGCCAGCAAGTAGATACGTGTGTATTTTTCTCAGAGGCGATAATGAACGTACACTCCATTGGCGTTATTAAAACTGTATTAATATATATTTCGAAAGGTGATTGAACTGAATAAATTTTGTTTTTTATTCAAGATGGAGAGTTATTCATAATAATTATTACAACCACGTCATTTCACATTCATGGTGAATATAATTATATTTATAGAGTTTACAATTGAAAAACTGTTTTTAAATCCTAGATTTAATAACAGTTAATGTTTTAAAGAAACTATTGGGGTACGTACAAGGTTAGGTTAGGTAATATAATAATATTCAAAAACTTAAAAGGTATTTCTTAAATAAAATATTAATTTAGTATCATATTTAGTAAATAATATACTAGTTTTAGGTTTTACGCAGTTCAAGTAATATAACGAGGTATTTATTATTTTTGATAACTCGAAAAGTTCATTATTCAATGATTTTCGTGCCTTCTGTAAAATGTGTTCTGTTAGGTCACGTCGCTTTTCATTTTCTACCTAATTTATTTCACAATAGAACACATAAATGCAACTGCCAAACGATGATTTAAGACGTAACAAGAAAAACAAGTATTAGACACGCAAGCGTAATATAAATAACACCTTTTCCGAGAAATTATCCAACATAGTGTAGTCCGAGAAGTCTGAATCATATACATTCGTTGACATTTGACACTTGCTGTAATGTTATTCATTAAATAAAATAAAAAAATAAGCCGTAGTCGATCGATTCTTTTCGGCTTTCCACCAACTCCAACTCCGCAGCCCTACTTTCTACAATTTATATGAACACTACTTCCAAACTTTAACATAGTGCACATATGTGTGTATACTAATTAAACATCTTTTAGATCAATACATATTACATAATAATTATTATCACTGCTTGTTTATCAATATAACAATATAGTTACTTAAGTGACGTTCAAATATCGAAAGAAATTATCACAACAAAAATAATTAATGTTACCATAGTTACAGTCGAAAAATTTTCTAGCTATTTACGATAATTATTTACTAATTTGTACATGCCTGAAGGTATACCATTAGTTATAAATTATACGATTAAAATAAGCAATATGATAATAATTGATTACTTTTTATCGATCGTAACTAATTATGTTTAACTTGATTCACCTACATTTTAAAATGTATATATTATTGATATTATTATTATGATTTGCCCTTAAAAGTCGATAATATTACAGTTTAATTAAAATATTATTTTATTTATATATAATTATTATTTTAATATTTTATTTAATTACTTTTGTATATATGTGGCTATTTTGTTTGAGAGAAATCGTTTGACTATTTAGACATGCAGTATTCGATTTGTATATTATTTTATAAGACATTTGAAATGTTTATATGAAATTATACCATAGCACAAATAAAATGTATGTAAATCTGTTTCATTAATAACAAGTTTTTTAGACATTTATATAGACTGTAGAAAGAAAAAAGGACGTTACACGCACAGAACAAATAGTACAGGATCTACAAAAAAAGTATATTTCATGATCTTAGGCCAAAGTTAAAATCTTAAATAGACACAGCCTTGATATTAATTTAATGTTATTTAAAGTACAAGCCATTAAATGCCAAGTACATGATATTAATTTAATGTTATTTAAAAAAACGATAAAACTGATGTGGTGGAAGTCTTTTTCCTCTTCGGGTCGAATGCGGGTTCGATTCACACATCTGTTGGATTTTCAGCAATCCAAAAATGCAGGGCCGAATGCTCATTGGATCGAGCAATTGTCTGAGAAACAATTCTCTTGAGATCCATATACTCAAATTTAGGATCAGACATCTTCACACTGTGTAGATCTATATGCTTAACTTTGGGAGCGAAAATGGTATAAAAAATTGAACTCTTAAAACAAACTTTTTTATTTACACATTTATCATGTTTTTTTTTGTTTTTTGTACAGTTTTTTATTATTATTTAACCCTTTGAGTAGTATGGACGTAAATGTACGTCCATGCACCTAGTCGCCTTATTTGCCATTCTTTTATTTTTTAATAAAATGTTATTTTTTCTTTCAGTATAAATATTAAATAAATCTATCATTGACATATGAAAGTCATTATAATCATATCATCTATTTTTGGGCTAGAAAAAATACGTAAGTCCTACGATCAAAAAATGGTATAAAAAAGTTAACTTCAGCATTGAAAAATTCCCTTATGCTCTTTCGTTAATTATTATGTTTTCTAAAGAAACAAAACATTATTAATATTTTTATTCACAAAAGTACATAAAATCTCACATAAGTCAGTCATATGCGTTCAAGTTCCATTTGAAGTGCGACGCTGATTCCGAAATGGTAGCGGCCACATGTGGTAATGTTATACACATTCTTACCAATTTAGATTGATTTTTTAATTAATGTTATTATTTCTTTTAATATAAACAATAGATAGATTTATCAATGATATTCGGAAGGCATTAAAATTGTATCATATATTTTTAGGCTACAGACAAAACGTTGATTTCAGCATAGAAATTGCTCTCGATAATTATTATGATTTCTAACTCTGTCTACAAAAACCCATAAAATGTCGCATAAATCAGTCATATGGCTTCAAATTTGATCTCAAGTGCTGATTTGATTTCGAAATGGGCCACTTGCGGTAATGTTATACACATTCATACCAATTTGAAATAACTTTTCAGTTTATTTTGTTCGTTGTTTGAAAATACAAGAGGATTGTTTACAAATTTGCGGATCTAATTTGGTTTATTTTATAATATTAGTTGAATTAATAGCAGCGAAAAATTTTAGTGTTTAAGTCATCTGTGCATAAAAAATTAACTCACTTATGAATGGCTTAATAGAACATTCTTGTGACAAAAACGTATCCACGTAAAAACCAACGGCGGTGGCCCGAGAACCTATCTATTTTTCTGTATAACCACGTTATATGTAAATTAATCTAAAGCCCCTAGGCATTCGCGTCAATAACCTTAATGGCCACTGGCATTTTAATAAAAACAATACCATACGTAATGTAATTTATTATCGAATTTTGAATACATTTTATGGCCAACTTAACTCCCCATTTTATTTGATTATACTTAATTATTTTTTATCGCCTTGCTCTTGAAGAGCACTATCACTTTCTTTGCGCTTGGATTATACTATCGAGTTGTTTTGACAAGAGATCTCGACCTCACGCTGCGTAGTAAAATGCTTTTTTCAAATATAATTAAACTTGCTGATTTTTATTTTAGACAGTCTGTCAAATGTGAAATTATTTTCAAAAATATTATCAACGAATTTGGTGTTCTATACCAATCAATATACAATGTTGCAATATAAAAAAATATAAAGTAGAAGACTTTAAAATCTGGAATTGAAAAACAAAATTAATCATTTTTATAAGCTTTTATTCAACCTCGTTTTAGTTTCAGCATATTATACATATTCCATGGTATCTAATATACAATCATGCATAAAAAAATGTCCTCGAGTGTTAATTCTGTAAACTTCCCAACTTTAAATAAAAACATACGTGTTTTATCAAGTGCAGCATTTTGGATACTCTAAGGCAGGGGCTCCCAACCTTTTTGTACTCTAGAGCACATTCTAAAATATCGGTAGGG